>CM063723.1:11787978-12035478 GCA_032441825.1 Chaetogeoica ovagalla | reverse complement strand
TAATTACATGTTGTTATCCGTATTATAATTTATGAACTCTGATTTCGCCTTTTTTTAAATATAAGTTATTATTTAATATATACATAAATACAGCAAAAAAGTAGGGGCACGAGCCTTTTGTGCCTCCCCCTTAAATACTCCCCTGGAAATAGATCGCATTTAACGTAGTTTAATCACCGTGAGAAAATTTTTTTTTTTTGAAAATGAATTTGTGGCCGCTAGTTTTATGAACATATCGTGGAATAGGTTAACACAAGAACATTTCATTTGTTTTCTTAACATTAAAAAATGTTAACTATTTTTTTCTATTATGGAGAATCTCGTTTGAAGTTCAGTTTATATAATGTTTTAAAAATACGGTTACCCTACTTTATATGCGAGTTATTCAGGCGCAGATTTAACTAAGGATTATCACTTCGAGTATATATTTTTTGTAGTATAAAAAAAGTATCGGTGTTTACTACAATCGTAGTTGATGTGGAGTAGTGAAATAATAATAATAATAATAATAATAATCAATAACCATATTAATTATGTACGCGATATCGTACAAAATAATAATGCGCATTGTCGATATAATACGAAAAAATAAAAGTCTATCGCATGTAACCTCGCTAATAACGTCTATATAGAAAGCAGTAAAATCAATATCAATAATAATAATAATAATAATAATAATAATAAATAATAATAATAATAACAGTAATAATAAATAAAACCTTTTTTCTTTTAAAACGTCTACGAACACATAATTGATTTTTATTTAACATTATTAATTGACACAAACACTCACGATACAATGACTATAAATATTTTATTTAAAATGCGTTCGAAAAATATTTTTATTTCACATTTATATAATAAAATCGTATGTACAAAAAAAAAAAAAAATACAATTGGTATGTGTGAAAAATATCGACCTAAACATACGGTCACATTTATTCTCGAAAATAATATATTTATGTTATTAATATTCAACGTATTTTCTGATGTTACTCATGAATAGATTTTCTTTTTTAAAAACAAAAACAAATTAACGCGACAAGATTTACAAATTTACGCAAAGAGATGAAGCTATTGATTGACGATATGAAAATTGAAAAACATAAAAGTTTTTGGCTAAAAAGTCAGCAATCACTGTGTTATAATCACGATCATTATATTATATAGTACAGACAAATAATGACGGTCTATAATACGTACGAGGATCCGAACTAGATGATTTTCGCAGCTATATTTGTCTAGTCTAATATTATAATATCGCAAAAAAAATTTTGATAAAAAAATAAATAGCGTTGCGAGTGTACTATCAGCAAGTGCAGGATGCGGATTTTATTTTAAATAGCTTTCCGTTCTATGTAAAAAATATAAATAAAACCGTCTATTTGTTGAAGAAATTATTATAATTAACTACTCAAAATATCATTCGGGTTTATCTCTTTCTTGTGACTCAGTGGTTCCCGAACGTTTTTTGTACCGGTGCTCTTTTTTTAACTAAATTCAGCCCTGGTGCTCTGCCGTGATTATACCATGTGGAATATACATAAAAAAATCAACAATAATTCTCACTGATAATCAGTTTTTGTATAATTTTACTAAATATAATACAATATAGGCCTTCTTAAAACTTTAAATTAATACATTTTTATACTCGGAAAAAAAACAATGACGAATATTAAAAATAGACAAAAATTAGTATTAATGCGAATAAAATAAAATTATTAATGAGATGTGTGTGTGTGTGTATGTGGCTAAAGTTTAGCGATGTGCGGTTTTACTTTTGGACGACTGGAGTTGAAGTTCAGGTTCTGCTTTGAGGCTTTTGCGGTATTTTTTGTTTTTAGTTGCAGTGGTATGCCGAAAACTCTGACTCGCATAAATAATGTTTTTGCATTTTCGCTTAAAACCTTATAACTATCGTCTTTCAAATTTAACCGAAATTCGACGTGCGATTTGTTGTACAAGAATTTTTTTAATGTTAGGCCTGAAGTTAATATGGCGGTTTTTTATTACCCGGTTTATTATGGAGTCCAATCGGAATACACGAAAAACATTTTTTTTATGAGATTCAATTTGAACAAAAATTCAAAAAAAAATTATAATGAATTATAATTTTTTCTTCTTCTTACGAATCACGTTACCCCCGGAAAGTGCTAATTGTGCTCTTAGAGCACCGTGGTACACAGTCCGAAAACCGCTATTGTAACTCGTATAATTAATATTCTAGGCTTTTTAATATATTAAATATTATATATTATAATATATAAAATTTCTATAATATTATATATATTTTTTTCTTTTTTAGTGCTTAACAAATTTCTAAAGTCTTTTGCACGCTTCTAAAAGTGTCTTTGCACCTGTCACGATTTCTTGCCATTCCTATCGTTATAGGTCCTATCAATTATTTCTTTCGCGTCCTTCACCACTCTATTTATCCATCGTTCACCGAGTCACCCTCTCGATCACTTTTTGTTTGGATTCTAAACCATTGCATTACTAATATAAGGCTTCCGCCAGCTCGCCAAACATTACCATTCCGTTTTCTAATGGTTTTGTCTTACACTCCAACGTTTCGTCTGCTTTACAGTTTTTCTAAATACTCGTTTTTCTTCTATCATAAAAAATCCATTCAGGTTTCGTATGTTAGGCCCGTTTGTTTTTCGTAAAACTTTTCTTTTGATTATTAGTAAATTTTCACCGTCCCCTTTCGGTATTATTGCACCGAGTTTCGCATGCGTAATGAGCAACTGCGCACAAATAACGAGTGTTTAGAGTTTTTCTTTCGTAAATTTTTGTAACTCTATGTCGGAACTTGATAATTTGTTCATTCTCGGTATATCGCGCTTTGCCTTATTTGTATCTCGTCACGCACGTTTCACACTTATCATTGGTATTAACTCCCAAATATTTGAAATTTTTCACTTTCTCGAAGAAATATGGACTTGATTTTAGATAATCGAAATATAGCCTTAAAAAGAGTAATATTACAATTTTTTAGTAGTGTTAAAAAAATATTCAATTTAATGTACAACTTAATAAATATTTTAATTTTACGAAAACGTTTAAACGTTGTAAAAAAAAAAAAAAAATAAATAATGTAGAAAATATTCAATGCGTATAAAAGGAAAGAAGTAATCATTACTTTGTCGTCTAAAGCTGTTTTTTTTACTATAATAAAATGATTGAATTTTTCACGGTAAATAATAGATTTGTGAGAATCCGTATAAATACGTTTTTTTTTTCTTTTGCTTTTACAGAAAACATTTCTGTATTCGTGTAGGTAATTCTTTTTTTGTTTTGTTTTTTTAAATAAATTACCGGATAAATTTTTCAACCTTCTGGCGTGACACAGACGGTGAAGGGTGAGTCGTCGTGATCGAATTTTACTCTAATTTGAATTGTTCGTCATAAATCAGGGATGATGGAGTCCTGCGGCAACAAATCGTATCAAAAATAATTATAGGGACAACCCCTCAACGCGTGTGTTCGACGGTTCAACGATTGGCGGCGACAACAAATCGCGCCGTATAACAATAAAGAAAAATACATTGAAATCGTCACGTCTCTTCATACGCGCACGCCATTGGACGTCATTGGATAATTGTAAACGATATTTTAATAATGAAAAAAGAACGTTTATTTGTAACTCGTGTGTTGTTGTGTAATTATAATAATTTAAAATCTCAGCGATCCAAAAAAAAAATAAATAAATATATGTAATATTTTATATATTTTCATTCAGCGAACCGGGGTAAATGTCATTCACATTTCCTCTTCCTCCTCCAAATAAATACGGCTCTAGTTAGAGCGGACGCATTTCTGCCCATTTTTCAAATCAGTTTTATATTTTTATTATATAAACATTATCGTTTTAATAAGAATTCGACAAAGTTTTTTTTTTTTTTTTTTTTAAAAAAAAAGTTGCGGTCAGTTCTATACGTACGTTGTTCGTCTCGTTACGATACGACTGTGTACATTTTATTTCGCACGTTTTCACGTGATGTGAACGGGACTCGTTTTGAGTCTTACGAGATTTATACAGTGTTACAATATGCTAAAATATGCTTTTAACAAAAACTTCGTCAAAATGTAATTATATTAATGTATATAAGTATATTAAATGAGAATTATAACCGTTTACCTGTTCTCGATCGAGCGAAACAATTTAAATGCGCAACCTTAAATTATTCGTATTATAATTTATACGATTTATTCTATACAATATATAAGTGTATATCAATAAAACCAATTAATTTTGTATTTATTTATGTAATACGGTATAACCGCTTACGGCGGTGGCGCGCGATAGTCCCCAGTTATAATTAAAATATATTTATTTTGTATACCGTATTTATATATATATACGTTTTGTACATTACAAACGTAGGCAAAACATAATAATAATAATTACCATAAACGTAACCAACAGTGTAATATATGCACACGTGTCCATATGATTATTAAATGTTTTCTATATAAATGAGACGATTGGATTAAATAATTAAACCGAAAAAACAATAATAATAATAATAATAATAATTTCCATATTTGCTATTATCGGATAACCGCGCGCGTACCAGGAGTGAATTATTATGACTGCGCAGATCAGACGTTTGCAAATGTCTTTTACTTCTCGTGTTATGCAGGCAATAATATTTGGTTTTCAGAATGGCGTCTTTTTTTCTCATTTTCCACTCGCCATGTGTGTTTTATTGGTCCATAAATCGTCCGCGTACAATTTTTCTTTTCCAAAACCAAAAGAGTCTTTTCTTCAACAGTTTTCATCCGTAAATTGGACAGTTGAATGTTATTGTGTATATACCTAGGTATATACATTATATATATATATAGGGTTAATGTATGAAATATTTTATTCTAGAGATTTACTAGTTATTTATGTAAAATTGCTAAATATGTTTGTTAATGTATGGACTAAACTGTTAATATACAGAATAACGACTGGGTCCAAGTCAATGTATAAAGAATTTATCATTACAAACGGTTCAAATAACGTCGTCGGAACATTGAATTACGGTTAAAATTAACAAATGTTTGCTAAGGTTCTAAAAAATGTTACGCAGACCCTAATTTTAAATATATTTCTATATTTTGGATTTTAACGTAATTTTGTTTGTTTTAACGAGTGAATTGACACCATTTTTTTTTTTAATTCGACATGTATGACGTATAAACACTTCGGTAATGAATGTTTTTAAAAATGTACTATATATATATATATTATTACATTGTGCTTAATAATATTTTTAATACATCGACTGAATCGCAACGGATAGTTTGTATAATACTTAATTAGTATACAGAACAACTCGTGCACTTACGTATTTATTTTATACGTTAAATGAAAACGCTCGTTAATATATTTATATAATAGCTGTATATATATATACATATATTATGTTGACGATTTCAAAATCATGTTTCAAGTATGAAAAAAGGGCTATGGAGGGATATATCCTTTATAATTCCCCCTACGTACACAACTGCGCGAAACATAAAACATTTTAATTTCAGTTTCGTTTTCACTATTCAATACCATAATAACGTTTATTTTGAACAAATAAATAAATAAATAATATACACGTATTACCTTTTTTTTTCTTTTCTTTTTTTCATTAATAACTCGGAAGCCTTTAAAATTATTTTAAATGCATAGACGAATGATAAAGTTTGCGCACCGCGCTGTGTTTTATAGAACGAAAAGGGATTTCGCACATCAACCGCCTGTTTCGTCCTCATTAGCAGTACCGATTTTCAACACCGCTTTTTTTCCAGTCCACATAACGACGTTATGCGTTTCTCATTTAATACGTTTCGACGAACCGTACCACCGGTAACTACAGGCGTATATTGAAATGTTGCCCGTTAGTTACGAGGAGAAATCGCCGTGGTCTCGCTCTAAAAATATAAACCGTTGCACTGCACACACGGTGTATACATATATATATATATATATACAAGGGAGTAGCCGGATTTTTAATTATATACAGAAGGGTACAGAAGGCGAACGGAACCCTCCAGCCAAAGACCCTTCGCAGCGTGTACACACAGACAATATCCTGGTCGCGACAGTTTGCACTGCAGCATTGCGTATATATATTATACACCCCAATTTCCTCCCCAGTCGTTGACGGCACCGACTCGCTGACTAACCGCACCTATTTACATGTAATAATAATAATAATAATTTTTATATAATAAAAATGTAACGCCGCGTGACGGTAACCGCGTTGCACGAGGACGGCTGGAGTGATTTTTTTTTTTTAAAAATTTTCGTGACAATAAATCGAATAGAGTGTTCAAGAATGAAAAACTGTAATTTTTTCCGGGAAAATTGGAAAATTCGAGACGGTATCGTTGGTAACGGCTCATGTGACGAACGCGCATACACACGTATTATATCCGATCGTAATGAAATTCGATACGGATTTGTGTGATTGATTCACGCAGAGAGCGTTATAAACACGGTTTGAAAAATTGCCGTCGGCCGGTGGTGAAATAGTGATGAACTCGGAAGGAGATTATTTCATTGCACGAAGAAAATTTCCGATTGCTACGGTTAGAAGGTTAGAACTTGTACGTATAACGAAAAAAAACTCTTGAATACGCGAAACGCGATCGACGGGTCGCGTGGGTAAAAACGAAGAAAACAGTAATTGCAACGAGAAAAAAAAAATCTAAACGAACGAATAACGTAATTTATTGTAACAAGTAATGTGAAAATACATCATTGGAAAGATTCGCTGAAAATATCGAATATTAAACGCGTAAATAATGATGGAAAATCGCGTTCGATAACGCTATAATAACGATTCGATCAAACGGATATACGATTGCAAAATGAGACGGTTTTCAAATAGCAATTTTAATGAATTTCATTATTTTGGAATTTACGAATTTCTTATTTTTATTTTAAAACAAATTTTGTATTGGTAACACAAATGTAGAAATTTCAAAACAAAATGCAATTAACGAGTTTTTGAAATAAAATTTAAAACGTCTAATCCGAATTCAAATTTAGCGGAACGCGTTTAAAAAAAAAAAAAAATGAATATTCTGTATCAAATGACATTAATAGCAGGCAGTAGTTGTTTTTTTTTCTTCATAAATTTAATTTACAATAGTGTACGCAATTCCTTTGCCGTTTACATTCGTTTTTACATTTTTTTTTTTTTTTTTAACACTCCATGACGTCTTTTTCGTGCGATATTCGTAATTTCATTCGTTTTTTTTTATCATTCTATCATATTTTTTTTCGCTCAAAACCCGTTGGCGTCTTCTTGTCGAAACCGGGAACAAATAAACAGATTAATTACGCATAATATTATGTTATCAACACGGGTTTTAACATCGATCTAAGAAAAGAGATGAAAAAAAAATGATACTATTTTTCTAATAATTTGAAATTATATTAATAATAATAATAATAATAATAATAATAATAATAATAATAATAATAATAATAATAATAATAATAAAAATAATAATAATAATAATAATAACAATGAACCGACTAAATATCGGTATTTTCGAAATATTTGTTTTTTTTTTTTAAATAAAAGGATTCGTTATTTGTATTGATTTTATACGAGTTATAATAATTGCGTTCGGTGTTCGCATTTTCTTACTGTTCTTCACACAGAAATAATTTACAACTGTACGAGCTTCGTCGATACATCGTCACGCGTACAAACATTATAATTTGAACATTCCCTCGGCAGTTTTATATTCGTTAATATGGTTTTGTCAAGTCGGACGTAAAATATTACACACATTATTCGGTTCGAATAACATTACGAAACGTCCGAAAGTCGCTGTCGGCGTAAAACGATTTTTTTTTTTTTTTTTGAAATATCGACATCATTATAATATTTTATTTGACATTTGATAAATTACCATTTAAAAAAAAAAAAAAAAAACATTACGACACAACATAATAAAATATAACACCTGTAGATGTATCGTAATGTATTTAATGAAATTATATTCCGTGAACACGCGCGTTTCCAAATTAAACGTTTATATTATTAGCATTAACTCTTTTCGTCCTTTATTTATTAACTCACACACAGAAGCGTTAGAAATGCGAAACGTACTATTATATAAGCGTTATTCGAAATCGAAATTAATTAAAATAAATTTAGAACGTAAATTATTAATTATATTTCGAACTCATTTGTACTCGAATTTTTCGAGTAGCGTTTAAAATGTACAAAAGAAAAATGTTATTTTTCAAGCACGCGCAACGCTTTTGAGTGGCCGCACTTTTGTCGGCAAACGCGTTAAAAAGACAAAAAAAATCCTGGGTCGAGTGAATGGGATTCGGATGCTTTTCGTAGCGAATAAATCTCACTCTTGGACAAATCGCCAAACTTGAAAAAATTCTTTTTGTACACAAACTACTATTCAATACGTATTGTATATGTCATATTTCGTTCCTCGAATAAAAGTATTTAAAACGTCGTAATAATTTTTGACAAGTGGAATGAAATCCGTCTGTGGTTTTCTCCAGTAGAATTACAATCAATAGATTTCAAATCGCATTTTTACCGGCCAATATCCCGGAGATTTCGATTCGTATACGTCGCGTTCCAAATGAATTGGTGAACGAGACGAATCCGATTGTAATTCCGTCCGTTTATTGCTTGATCGTATTTGGCATTATTACGATCTTTTCCTCTTATTATAAATGTTTTATTTTTTTGAAACATATATAGTTTAAGTGTACTAATCACAGCTCCTCGTTATTTTATTCATTTTCCGTACACAAATCTTTGCACGTCGTATAGTAATTTTAGTTTGTGAATTCTCGATATTTCGAGAAATTCCCACATTTGGTGGACAAATTTTTGTCATTGAACACACTGATTTATCCTAATACCGTTAATTCGATGGTATAGGTGTAATTTTTTTTTTTTTTTTTAGAACACGTGAAGAGAGTCCAATAAAAATGTCAAAAAGTGTGCAAAAACGTATAAAATTACATTTTCGGTGTATTAGGAATTACACAACAGCAACTGTTTCGGCGTAAGCACTTCAAATTTAACTTTTATTACTATTTACTTTTTATAATTTTCTTTATTATTGTATACACGAATAGTAGGTAATATATATAAGGAATACAAAATCTATGTCATACATTCCGATTAGTTTTCCAATCCAAAGTCGTTTTTGTAGTACGGCGCACTATATAATCGCGTAAAAAAAATTTATTTTATTTATTGAATTAATATAAGCAAAAAAAAAAAAATATATATAATATTCGAAAATTCGCCTCGGCATATAACACTTAACTGTCTTGACATCTTCTTTTTCATAATTAAACATAAAATATTGAATTTTTATAATAACACTCGTATTTAAAATCGTATATATATATATAAACGAGTCGTAAACTGTTCGTCGAAGGCGAGGCGAATATTATTTTTCCCAACACAATATCGTCGTCGGTTGTCTGAAACCGGCACGATTTAAAAAATGAAACCCTATATACGATATTAAAATACGTATCGCACGAAATTTAGTCTTAAAATATAGATAATAATACGAGCAGCTATGAACGTGTGGCATTCACGACGATTTATGTGTAAATAATACGCGTCACCGTTGTGTGGTAATATATTATTACTCGCAGAGTGCTGCTACGCGTTGTACACTCGTGTATACGTAAATACATATTATATATATATAAATATTTATGCGAACGTTTTTATTGGCTCCACGCCCGGACGACGGCCAATTCCATTCGAATCGCGTGCTGTGTCCAAAGCATGTATTATTATAACATGAACAGCGGACTATTTCTAGAACGGGTCCCTCTCCCTCAACTCATCTAACCGCCCTGCTGCAGCACGAGCGTCGGCACGCACAGGGTTATAGAGTGTCGTAAAACGGGGAAAAAAAAGAAAAAGAAAAAAAAAGAAGCCAATGGGATGTTTATGGATTTTTTTTCTTCTCTTCTCTTCGTCGCTATACGTATTGTCGGCAATATACGATTTCAGGATAAACCATTTTGTCCTCACCTATACTCACTCCGAAACGCATTTGGAGATCAACCAGTTTTGGATTACAATAATAATCTATAGGTCTCGGGTTAATAGTCCTCGCCTCACAACAACCTAATATGGCCTAAAATCGAATAAAATTATTCTAGTTTTTTTCCAATTCGACGAGACACAGTTTTGCGAGGTGCGGCGAGTTGAAAAAAAAAAATTAAAACAACGATGATATGTCGGGGTGGCAAAAAAAAAATAGAATACTCTACAATTCAAAATACGTGTTCAAAACTCGTATAAAAAATAATAAAATGAAATAAAGTGAAGGGTCTGGAAAAAGAGATTGGAAAGACTATGGTATTTTATATGGGCACACATACTATATTTATCAATATAATATTTATCATATTCAATTTAAATAAATTATTTTTCGAATAAAAAATAATAATAATTATTATTTATGGTTGTATTATGAAACACGATGGTGTGTTGTATGTCAACACCCCCTAAAAGACATTTTAATAAAATATAATTTAATATTAACGCTACATTATCGCGTGATAAATGCAAAAATTACCACCGCCCACATTATATTACTCGAATATCTCAGCATCTAATAATTGCTACAATTATTATCTAAGAATTCACGTGTTCGGTATAGATTTCACGACTCTGGGAAGCATTGTTATTTTCGAAACGCCGATGAAATACGAAAACAGAAATTTTGAAAAAATTCGCGTTCTTATCGCGCTCTTTAATCAAACATTTTTGGTAGTTTTCTTCGGCTCGCGTTTCGGAGAAAACTATTGAGTAAAAACGTGTTGCCTAAAATGGATGTACGATCGTCACAGTCGAATCGCTTCTATTACAATTAGTCGAAAAGTCTTGTGCTCAAAAAAACAAATAAATAAACGAAAAAAAAATTTGAATAAACTTGTCATTTTCTACACAAGCGATTCCCGAAGTGCGCACCGCAGAACGAAGGGATTCCGCACGTTCGAACACCACTTGCATTGCGATTGTGTTTTTTTTTCCCGAGTGTCCCGTTAGCGAAAATATAAATAAAACAAAAGTTCTCTAACGTCATGTTATTGAGGAAAAATTATGTGTTTTTGAATTGGACCCATAGAGACGATTAATACTGAAAAGGCCATCCTAACTCTGTTACGTTTTGTGACGACGACTTATCGTTTGCGCGGCCGCGGTTTTTCGTGCACAGATCGAAAACAAATAGCTGAAAAATAATAGTCGGATGCCGCCGCTCCAGACTTACGAATTCGTCCGACATTTAAAATTATTGCGAATAAAAAAACCGCGGAACAGTTCCCCCGTACCCAATAAAAAAGCCTTTCGTTTTAAAACCGTATATTAATTTTTTTTTGCAAGTAACACTGTTATAGAAACGATGTGTTGTAATCGTAGTAACACATGACGGCGTTGTAAGGCGACGACAAATAAATCCGGTAGCTCGCCGCCACTTTTCTCGACCATTGGTACACCACCGAACGATTTTCGTCGAGTCAGATCGCCGCGCTCAGACCTTAAAAGCATTAGTTTTATCTCCGTTCCGCTCAGACCGCTATAAAACCGTTATTTTCGTTTAGCTCCGGCTAAGGAGACCGGGTTTCAAACGTACATGGATAATATACTTCCAACGAAGGCACGCGCATAACACACATATACGGCACGATCGTCATCATCAGTCAAGTACGCCCGAACTATACAATCATATTATTATAATTGCTTTTCGTTTTCTCTCTCCTTCCCACCTCGAATCGTGTCCCGAATATTTTATAATAATATGCGCGTGTGCAGCGGCGTGTACGCGCGTGCCTTATGCTCGCGATACGTGCGCGCGTTTTAATACATGCATGTTATACGTTTTGAATTGGTTCCGTTTTCTTCACTTCGATCATTTCGCTGAAGCTGTTATAACACACACGCACTGTGTTATATATATATATATAGTAATTCGAAAGGACACGGCGCCGTTACATTTATTAAAAAAAAAAAAAATAATATCCAATTCGTATCAAATTAGCTTTCCTATTTTTTTTTGTTTTTTTTTTTCATAATAATATATTTCATTATATATATATATATATATTTCATAATAAATCGAAAACACATAAATGAAAATTAGTGTTTTGCATTCCGGTCGACTCTGGTCAAATAATATTGTTAAATCGTCGTGCGGTTTTCAAAAAAAAAAAAAAAAAATCGTAGGAGTTCATCGATGAATGGTTTTAAAACGTTATTCCCCTATTCGCCCGAGTGGCTGAATTTTCAGAGAAACGGACGAATTTCAGCGACGAAAAATCAACGGTTATCATCTGTTGCACAATATAAGTAACAAGACTGTTTATACGTTTCAAACACTTTGACAAGCTCACCTATATTTATATATCGAGTCAACGACATTCCGCAGATTGATTTTTGGAATTCGTTACGTCTGCTTTGGTGGGACTGTCTCCGCGTGAATCCGACCTGAGAATTGGTGTTCATCGATAATCGTTCGCGTGAGAAATTTAATCGTACCAAAATTATGTGTAACGGCACAACGCAACATTAACAAAATATTAACTTTTTTTACGCGTAATAATACAACAGTCCGTGTGAATAATGTAATCAGGAAATCTGTTTATACGCGTTCGAAGGTTTGAGCCAGCCGCTCAAATTCAATAATACTTTTAAAAAAAAAATCTGTAAACGATGGAAATGGAAGGATAAGTAAGACGGGATCATTTACGGGATAGTTTTTCAATGGAAACCGTCGAAATCCGAGTTTCCAAAAGAAGCAAATGTTTATTTCGCGCGAAACAACGCGAGAAATCCGAGAAGTTTTCGTGGAACGCCAAATTCGAGACAGTCGAATTTTCCGTTCTTTCTACTCGTATGCAGTTTTCAATATATTTTTCGCACGACTGTATAGTATTGTGTTCATTCGACCAATTACTAATACTTTCATTCGTCCGAAATAAAAACTCTGCATGACGCGTTATGCACGTTTTATATACATTATAACTCAAAAAGGATTGTTTGAGATTATTCGTTGTTTAAATTATTAGTAGGTAATAATCGCGAACACGGTTAAGAGATCATTATTTTTGCATTTTTTTCGTCTAATGAAGATGGTGAACTGTGAAATGAGAAGTCCACGACACTTCGGAGATCATGAGCAAAACGAGTATGGACATATAACTGAAATCGGATCAGCGGCTGTAAACGGTTTTGAACATACAATTGTGGAGATGAACGGATTTTCGAATTGTCCACGGTGATGTCCCCTCAATGCGCGAGGGGAGGCGATAAATTGTAGTTTCCGGCAGTTAGACTACATTAAACACCGCTCTGGATGTATTGCAATATAAATTTATTTTATTATATTTACATTGAAGACGATTCTAAACACGTGATCGACTGGTTTCTCAGGAGTAAGACCTGAACAACACGCAAATACCAGTTGAAAATCGCGTATAGTACGATCGCAGTTGTGGATCGAATGAAAAAAAAATACTTAATTATTTATAAATAAAATAGAAATAAATATTGTGCGCAAACTCTTAGATAATTTCGTCAATTTGATGTGTAATTTTAGATACATTTTGCAGTGATTTGAAAAACAAAAATTCTGATAATGGGGGGGAGGGAAGATTTGGAGGATAATGTGATCTCCGATATTTTACTCATGTATTCCGTGTTGAGGCCAAGACCTTCAAAACGACTTCAGTCAAGAATCTTTGATCCGTATAATATACACGACACATTTTCTGTGCACGCACTATATTAAACGACTAAATATTCCCTTCTGGTTTTCCATAATCGATTTGTTTCTGTATTTTATTTTATATTAAAAAGTAATAAAAGTTCATTTTTTCTTACCGCAAAAAAAAATTTCAATATACAATATTCGTCTCAACAAATAACGTCATATGTTTACGCTTTTTCGATAATATATAAAAACTAGGAAATTAGTTCGAACTTTAAATAAATATATATATATATATATTTTCTTTCTTGCGAAATCAAAAATGTTTTAGAGTTAATTACCTGAATAGGAATCGAGTTAGTTCCCGGAAGAGCATGTCTATTCGATTAAATTAATAAAAAAGAAATATAAAGTATTCATATATTATTGTGTACCGGTTGTTATAGGTCGATAAAACAAAAGAGTATTGATGGTAACATTACGTATAAGTAGTATTATACTGCTGCAGTACATTATGTGTGGATCAGCTATTTTTTTAAAACAAAATTTGTTAAAATGTGTTTTCTTTTTTTTTTTTATATACTCGCATTCATGTCCTACGTTCATAATATACATTTACATTAGACTATTATATACAATTATAGTTATTGGGGAAAAAAACCCCCGTCGAATTGTTAAGCGGTATGAAAAAGAAATGAAATTATGTCTGTAATTTGTCACGAATACATAGTTACACGCTCGTGACAGTGCAACAAAGGAATAGCACGTCATCACGATTACGATCATATTGTATACTATATATAATATGGAAATAATAAATTTTTAAATAATACTCGAAACGGACGCACTATTTTATACGTAGGTATGGGTAGTGATAAATATTAAAATCATTTAAAACATTTTGAAATTCGTAAAACGCTCCACCGGCAATTTTTACGCACACGATTTTTCTACTCATCCGGTCACCATTAAACACTTTCGGTTATTATATTGATGCTCGATAATACATAGTTTGATAGACGTCCAATAATAGTGTTTAACGATTTCTACGGTGAAAGGGTTTTCGAAAATTCTACCGTGTTCTGCTTAAAAAAATATTTTGTTGCAGATGCTGCAGTGGCTTCTGCCATTTCAACAGAAAAATCGTTTGAGAATTCATCGTTTTACAGTTGGAACTTGATGATAGTTCGATTCAAGTTAAAAAAACATCAGTTAGTTCAAAACGCTCAAAATGATTCGGACACTTCTCTGTTTTAGCGTATTATGACATCATATAACGAATACGATTATTTATAGTTCGACTCGTGTAGTTTGTATGACTCGCCACTTAATTGTCCATCAACAATAAGGCGTTTTTTTCTCGTTCGTCGCAGTTATTTGGAGTTCTCCAAGACAGGGCCGTATTAAATGGAAAAGGGAGCACGTATGAGCACGTGCCCGGTGGCGGTAAAATATTTAAGCGAAATTAATTTGAAAAATTAAATCAAATATTTCCGTCGATAGACTAAAAATTCGCCGGCATTTCCAAAAACATAGTGTAAACACAACTAATTCATAAAATCGATATAATTGAAGGTTTTTTTTTCCTAACCTAACCGAAAACGATATATTTTGTTAATAATTTGAAAAAAGACTTAATTTGTAAAATGATGGTTTTCGTGCGACTCACGTAATTTGGAACAGAGTACAGTTGTACACTCTCCTTGTCAGGGTCTGATTTAAGGGCCCTGTGCACTTTTAACTCTGAGGGCCCTTATTTGTCTGAAAATTTAAGTAAACGTTTTTATAAATATTTCTACGTTCTGGTTTTTTTTTTTGGGAGGCGCTCCATATCAGGTCACCTGAAATATATTTTTTTTGGACTTCCTATTCTTACGACCGAACGAAAGTGCTGGAAATTGTTTAGAAAAACGATTTTCACGAGCCGGATAATTGCAAAAGTTTACGGATTCATTGAAAAATGATAATAGGTATTCGTCCCGAAACGGATTTCCTTCGAAAATCATGAGTCTGCATTTAAACCTCTAACGATACGAGGACGAATACAAAATGCGTACGACGAATCGTTATACTGCTCGACCCAATATTTTTTTTTTCCAAATTTATAAAAATTAAAATTAAAACCGACGTTTGTATTACAAGAACGATAAATTCCATTAACGAAAAAAATTATTGGAAAAATGGCAATTCTTATTCGCATTAACCGACGTTCCAAACGTAACGTCACTCGGATTGCGAAATGTCGTATTAAAAAAAAAAAAAAAAAAAAAGAAAAAAAACATTTCGTATAATGCGAGCGGCAAATTGTATTCCGTTATGTGTGTAAAAAAAAAAACAACAAAAATAAAAATACGATTCCACAAAAACCGCAGTGTCGTACCATTTAAATTTCAACTGTTCGGGGCCACCCGTATAGAGCACGAAAATGAATATTATGACTCGATCGTAGAACGTGACGTTAACAAGACGTGAGCTCATTTCACGCGTCACACAATAATAACAGCCGATTTCCACCTTCGAGTAAGCAATAGTCGTAATAATAAACAAATTTTTAGAAGGAAAAAAAACGTGCGTATAGAAATGGGTCGAACAATAATTAATATATCGTGAATCGAATGATCGACAATAATCGTATTAATCGGCGTTCGTTTTTCACTCCAAGCTCCTATATCCTTATACTCAAGTAAAATACACAGCCACAATGCGTTTTAACACAAACGATTTATTAATCCGAAATGGAAAAATGAACGATCAAATTCTTTTTTTTCAACTCGTTTTCCTTGATTAGTCGTTTGTAATGTGCGAAAATTCTGTGATGCGCACGATTCAATACCGGGCATTTGCATTAGCTCGCAACGCTACTGAATGTACGGTACGATAACACGTTGACCTTGTTCTACCGATTCATTCGAAAACGAATTGTAATCGGCAATTTGCAAGGAATTGATTTACTCGGGGAACCCTGTGGAAATTACACATTATTAATATAATATAATACGATTTCGGCGTAGTCGTTTCAGAAACGGAATAACACAAAACGATTTGACGGGACCTCCTGTAATGTACAACACGCGTTTTCACCATTGTGTATACGTCTGCAGTAGTACGCTTGACTAAATAGCGGAACGAAAACGACGGTTACAAGAACAGCGAAGACAATTACAAATGTGCGTACAAACGAATACGGTGAATGATAGAAAAAAAAAAATGAAAAAAACAAACGATAAATTAAAAAACGTATACAACGTATTGTCGTTCAGATGTACCGGTATTAATGGTGTATTTTTAGCATTTTCGTATATTGAACGCAACTACGTTGATCGTTCGACGTTACTGTGTTCAAAACGTGTATTTTCGCGTGTGTTATTTTTCAATGTTCGGTGATTGTTTTCATTCAACACCGTGGAAATTAATATCGAAGTTTTCATTAAATATAATAAAATACGGCAGTAAGCTATTATACGCTCTTCGGAAATTATCAAAAATTTTAAGAAATATTTTAGACTGCATAAATGATGTAACAACGTATAATAATTTCGAGTTATCATTATTTATTATACTCATGAATAACGATTCAAACTGGTGTTTTGAAAATTGTTTTGCATTTTATTTAATGCTCATGACAATATTTTTAAAAGGAGTTTAGCGCAAGAAAACGAAACCGTGGTGCGACGTCTCAGAGAACAACGCGTGCTGTTTGCCGCCACGTACTGCGGAAACATAGAAAACATTTTATTTTTATTTTTCATTAAGACGCGAAATCAATTACAACATTTTCAATGCGCGTAATAAAAGAGCTGCTTTTTTTTTTTATCGTAATTTCTTAATTTCATAAGAAGTTACGAGATTAAAAAAGAAACGGGTAAATTCGTATTTTTTAAATGCTCATAAATTTTTAAGAATCAAAAATATTTTTAAAGACGGCCACGTTGTTGCGTATAAATAATATTAGATTTTTTGTTTTTTGTTTTTTTTATTCTATAAACATTTTGACGTATAAATTACGACTGTATAGCTTCATTCAGAGTTCCCATTATTCCCGCGTTAAGCATTTCATTTCGACGAGAATCGTGTAAAAATGTCCTCTTAACGCAGTTTTATCGTTCGTTTTATTATTCACCTTCAGCCGCGCATTACCACTGTTTTTGTACAAACGAATTTACATCGTCGAACGGTAAATTTTCTCGACCGTTATAAACTACCGGGAGTTTTCGTTCCGGCGTCGTCGGTCTATTGAATTTCGATTAATATAAACGTCAGAGAATAAAATAAGATATATCCCGGTGGCCAATCATCCGTTTCTGTTAACATCAGACGACGACCTCGATTAAAATAATAATATTATTATTATTATTAACGATATTATCATTACACGTGTCCGTGTACTTTTTTGTCGTTTCACTTAAAAATCTGCAGCTTTTCCGTAAGCGCGAATCTCGGAAATTTGAACGGGATTTAACTCGCGAAAGAATTTAAGACGTACACGATTTTACATCCTAACCGAAGCGATGAACGTATTCGTTTAAAAACGATTTGGTTTTTTTTCTACGTTTTAGAAAAAAATCGTTTTAAAGTAGTATATAATAATATCCGACTACTTGTTATGACGTATTATTTTGTACGTTATTTTATCGGTGAAATTTTCGTTTGTTAATAACGCGTTTATCGTATGTTATTTCTTTAACCGTGGTCATGTGGTATAGAGATAAAATTTACCCCAGATTTCTATACGCTTTGTTAAATGTGACGGTGAAAATTATAACTGGTCAGTTCAAATGCACGTGAACGCTATTTTTCGGCTACACGGAGAATTGAAAACTTCTTGCGTTTATACCAATAGACCAGGAGTGATTTTCTCAATTGGTAATAATAAATATTAATTTGAAAAGTATTCAGCTCATAACTGGGGACAAAACAGTCATCGTTATAAATGTTAATATTATATTTAATCATTACAATTATATACTAATTATATTTATGTAATATCACGATTAATTTTATAAATTAAAGCCTACGGAAATATCTATTTTTTTTTTTAATATAAAATAAGTTAGGGTGAATCCGTTCAAAAACAAATTTGTAGCCCTTCCTCCGAGTATACAATCAACAAATCGTACGTATTATTATCTTACTAGCAATTATTTTTGAAATCGATCGCGTTTTCATTGGTTTCGATGTTATACAAATTTGATTCACATATTACATGCAATTTTACATACGCGTCCAAACAAACAATGTAATTATTTTATTATACGATTCAGTAAAATGAAACGAGAATCAATTTTTTTTTCACATATAGTATCGTAATTATATCAATACGTGTAACGGACGAAATAAGAAATAATAATTTTTTAACCGTAACGAAACGTTATCGGCTATTTTATTTATATCAATGACTTTTAATTATTATAAACTATGTCGAAATTTTTTTTTAGTCACCGTTATTTTTTTTAGTTTGAAATCGTTTTCAAACTCGTTCTACGCGGAATGATAATTCGAGTAAAACGCCCGTAAAATATACTCGCTTGTATTGAACGTGCGAGACGTGCGTGACTTGACTGCGATTATTTTAACACGGTCGTATCAGCAACAACGGCTTTTCCATAGCGTGAGGTGGTAATACGATCGATAGAAATATATACGCAAGCAGTGCTTGAATTGTTGTGGGAGGAAAGTGAAGGGACGAATTACCTCTTCTTTTTTTGAAAAATTATCAACTTTCTATTCTTATTTCACTAAACGGAACACTGAGGACAAAAATAAAGTCGCGCCATGGACCCGTTTTTAATTTTATTACAGAAACAAAAAAATATTTTAGAAAAATTGTCTATCACGAGTTTTCGGAGCGAAAATTATATTGATTTAACGTGCCAATAAATAGGTCTTTTTATCCGTGAGCAAATATAATCGCACTCGAATGAAATTCTTCACGACTTCCGCGCGTTTATATTATAATCGCATTGGCATTTCTGTTCAATATTATTTGTGCCGGGGGACTCGCAACACGCGCTTATAGAGTTGAATACTCGGATATAAAGTAATAATGATAAAACAAGTTCACTGTTGCACTTCATACGATAATAATTTATGAACATATTTAAATGTATTGCGGTTTATGAAAATCGGCGTGGTGTTCGGTGTGTATGGCCCTTCGCGTGTTTATAAGACATCTTAACTTTTCGGAACGCAAATTATAACACACTCCAGCGCCCTTCTACTTCCATAATTGAAGCATCGTACGTAAGCATCGCTTAAGAGGTGCAGCTTTTCGAATCGATTGAATGACATAATATTAATTGTCAGTTATATCGAATATAAGTTTAATAATTAATTCAAACAGTCAAATCGTATACGATACTAATCGAACAACCAAACAGCGAGTTGCACGCGTGCGACGAACAAAAAACGTAAGCCTTGCAATGGGTTCACATTGTGGACAACGTTATATTTTCTTACTGTTGTTATTTTCGGTCACGCCCGCCGGACCAGTTATAACGAATTTCTCTCCCCCTTCGAATGACCTACAAAAACACGTATTGAAAAATATAATATGTATGTTTGCGAAAAAGATCGACTTTACATTAACGCCGAGTTTTTCTCTCATCTTTTGACTCTAATATCACGGTATGGCGCGACATTGAAAAATCCTGTTTCTTCACGGCCTAGCTCCTGATCGAATTTAATCGTGCGCTAAATTTCAAAATTATCGGTCCCCAGTCATTTCGTCGGTCTGAATGCGTACAGCAAGCACACAAAGCAACTTTTAAGAAATCACTGGGCGGCACACGCTCCGCTCGCACGAATTACACGCGATTTACGCAACGATCCATCCGTACACATTTTGTGTGCGCGTCTCGTCGCATTTCGTTTCAATAACATTCCATTGCGTTCACTGCGACTGTATAATATTATGTCTTATTATATTGTATTACTACACCGAATGACTGAATTGTGCAAAAAAAAAAAACAAAAAAAAATGAGCAGTGAAAAGACGCAAAAGAGTATAATATTGGACATCTGCGTTCCGACGAAGATCGAAATGTCTTGTAAACCATCGTGGAGGTGTTTGATTCCCTCGCGTCTCGATCGACCGGTACCGTAAATTTCATAAATTATATTTCACCATTTTCATTATCCTTTCATAGCCAATTCTAAACCTAATAGTCTAGGGCACAAATAATCAAAATAAGTTTAAACACAACTAAAATATGGTCAGGAGTTAAATTCTCGTTATGACGACAACGCGTAAAGCATTTAAACTTTTTTCGATTATTCGTACGATAAAATTATAAAGAAAAAAGGTGTGCGAACGAAAAGAGTCTCTCGCCAGCGTTCCGTTTAGAAAAATTATAAGTGAGAAACGTTTAAAACAAATAATTGTATCTCATCTGTATTCTCGATTCAAGCACTCGCCGCTGTCTTCGCTAAAACCATCGTTTTAGAGTCATTTAAAACGAATTGCACGTTTGTGCACATTCATATCGCGCGTTCCAAATACTAATACTTTATATATATATATTCTATAATATGCTAATACTATTACAGGACCGTTAAATAAAACGTATGAATTCATTTTTATAAGTGTGAAGCGCACGGGCGTGGCACGGAATAGGCTTCTCCGAGAGACAATCGCGGTCGCTGTAATATTCTCGTTTTATATTCGAATTGTTATAACTCATGTGAAATGTCTACACGATTCACACACATTTTATTCGTTTTTTGTCAAATACATAACTCGCGCATATTTACTAGTCGAGAGTTGTTCCCAAACTATTCCACCGTCCCCCTTGGGAAGCGCGAGCACTTGACGGGAGAGCCGCGAGATAAATGTTATTATCGTATAGGCATTAATTATTTCGTTCTATTCACACACATATTATACGATTTACATTACAATAATTGTCGCCTGCAGTTGTTATTGTGCGATAAAAATATTTCATTATTCCGTGGCGTACACGAAATATTACTAGTGTAATATTTTTCATACATACATTTTTCCTCTTATATGATATTTATTAATTTTTTTTTTTTTTTTTTTTTAGTACACATCACTAGAAACGACGCGGTCGCTACAAAGTAACAACGTCGATTCCTAATTTTGCGGGAATTAACGCGCGGAAAACAAGCGCATCGTTCGACTTTAAATTAATAATTTAAAATCAAATAACGGATATTGTTATTTTGTCGTATAAAAATAAAAATGCTTAAATAATTTGAAATTTTACTCGATTTATTCGTGAGAGGCGATATAATTTTTTTTTCTATTTTTACGAATGCGTGAACGAAAAAAAAAAAGTTTGGCAACCACTGCGCTAGTCGATACAGGTGAAAACAGTGATACAGCTGGTGATTATGACGGAGTAATATACAAAAGCGTATAGACACAAATAAAGCCTAAAACGTCGAATATGGAATATGGAAGTGTAATATTTTAAATTGTTAAAACATTATTATTATTATTATTTTGTAATTTTTTTTTTTTTTTATTTAAGATAAAATTTTTCGATTTTTCGACAAATCAAGTTCACCAATAAAACATTATACAACCGACAACGTGCGCGCGGGTGTCTTCAACGGTGGGAAGATTAAACGTTTGTGTTATAACGTATCGTGGGTGGCAGAGCCAACGAAAATCGCCAAAATATTCATTATTAAAAATAACGTTAGCCACGTTTTATCTAAACGACGATGAATAAATAAACACTATATTATTCGATCACGTATTGGTTAGAAACTTCGTCAGGTAGTTTCACCGGCCTAATTTTGTTTCGCCATGCTTGCTATAGTTTATTGACATGCAATATCATATTAGGACGTAATATTTTGGTATTGAAAGAAATGATTAGGTCAAGTTAGATTAGGTCAGTTATGTTGATGAAGATTAAGGCGACTTTAATGGTTGGAGACATATTTCAAAACGACTTCCCGGATCCGAAGGCTCGGTTAATTTCGAGAAAGCAGTCTGACTATAGTCGTTCATTAAAAAACAAAAAGCGCGTCATCGAAATATGTATTATTGGAATATAAAAAAGAAGTAGATCATTGGCGAAACGCGCTAAAACGAATTATCCCAGCATTTTTATTCTTATTTATTTCTATAATAATAATTTTATTAATGTAAGTAGTATTTATAAAAAAAAAAAATACTGCTATTTTTCAATACTAAAATTCTAATTTTCATTGCGGTATACCTACTGGAAAAAAAAAAAAAAAAAAAAAAAAAATCGAAAAATGGCCTCGTTAAAGTGCTAATACAGTAATATTGTAATGAATTTTCTCAATCAGTACAAGAGTCAAGCGAAGATATTCCGAACAATTGTCATCGATTCGTGGTACAAACAATGAACATCGATTGTTGAAATGCGTTAGAACGAAAAAAATTTCAAAATTCACGAGCCAAAACGGGAACGGAACGGAAACTTGATATGATCGAACATCATTACGAAATCTGCATGATCGTGCTGTGGAGAAAAGTCGACTTTTAAAAACGTAGAGTTCCGTTTAAGATCACTCGTTCGAACGGATTATTATAAATTACTCTGTATATCGTGTAGTATTTTAAATGATTATTATTATTATCATTATTATTATTAATATTTCTTAATTATTCTTCGAGTAACCGAATATTATACTTTAAAAAAAAAAAGTAATTTTTTTTTTAACAAAAAGTACGTATACTCGTATGTACAAAATGTAACAAACCAATTACAGACGCGATGTATAGAATCGTAAAAAAAAAAGTCCTATAATAATATATTGTAACGATAAAATAACAATAATATTATTATACAAATACAACGTGCGCCAGTTCGTATAAGCGCGTGCCGACATCGGCTGCCGGTCGGGAATTGATATCGTCGGCGCGCGGGGGAGACCTGCTGCTGCTACCGTCGTCGCGAACCGTGACGGGCCCGCGTCCGTCCGACAGCGAGAATAATAATAATAATAATAATAATAATAATAATAATAATAATAATAATAATAATAATAATAACAATAACAATACACTTCTGCGGCCCGGCAGACAATACGGCGAAAAAACAGCGGCGACGGCGAAGATTACACGCCTGTGACCGAAAACCGTTAAGTCGAACCGCGGCGCGTATAACGGTAAACTCAGCGTCGCAAATGCGACGTGTACGAGATTACGAACGGTTACAATTATTATTATTATTATTATTATTATTATTTTGTTGTTATTATTATTATTATTATTTTGTTGTTATCGCCGCCGCGACGTAGGTGTGTAAAGACGATTGAAGAGAAAGAAAGAAAGAAAATCGCCGCGTCGCGCGCCGAAAACGACGTCGAGAAAGCAAAAATAAAAATTCCAATCGTAATAGAACCGGCGCAATGTCACCGCTTGTGAGACGGGCCTCGAGCTGAATTTCGCGGTCTCGCACTGCACAATACACACAATTCGTTTTTCGCCACGATTATATTATTACGTGCGTCCGCGGAACGGCTCGTAAATATTGAGTTAGGATGTGGTCGTATGACTTTTCCGTAGTTTTTTTTTTCTCATCATCGCGCACACGACATTGCTGCAGACAGAGTTATAAATCCGTTTCGTATTTAGAGAATCCGCGATACGTTAAATATTTTTTGCTTTTTACGTATTTAACGGTTTGATGGACAAACGCGTGTTTTGAAATGAAAACAAACTGCACACGAATGGACATTTCGATAAAACAATAGAATGAGTTTTCGATAAGGGGTTGGAAAAAAAATCGATAAATATATTACGTAAATAATGTATTCGCATTTTTCGAGTAAAAAAATAAAAATTCAGAGTACATTTTTAATTAATAATACAATAATTTAAAATGTCGTATTTTCACGCGATATTTTTTTTTCTGTTCATATGAACATACCAACCGTCCTCATAAAAGTTATTTGTCCAACGCCCACCAAGAACATAAAATATTAACATTGTTGTTTTCGTTAATATTACAGTAACGCAACTGTTTGATGTTCCGATGGTCTACGAACAAATATTTTGTTCTCGGGCGTCGCGATCAACGTGCTTGACTGTCTCCTGAAGTGGAAAATATATTTTATTCTGTTTAAATGTTTTTTTTTAATATATATTGTAAACGAACATTCGTGTTGAAAATTATATTTATACAAAAATCAATATTCGTTCGTGTTTATTGTTCTTTCCGTTGAATTATAAAAAGCAAAAAAAATAATCTAGAATTTTTCCAAACGTAGTTTCAACGGCGTACGTTTTGTAATTTCACGATTGCGAACTTTTCGTATTTTGCTTGCTACTGAAAAAGTACTTGAACACATTACAGTCGTATACTTTTATTACTATTATTTACAGCAAAGTGTGTAAAAATGAATATATTTCCTTTTGGCTGTAAATACGAGCATGCCAAAAGTGTATATTATTAAATTTAAAAAAAAAAATGTTTGATTCTCGTATACTGTAAATTATTAGTCTATTACGAGTGTTTATTATTATTATTATTTTTCCGCAAACTAATAAATTTCATCCATAAAATAAATATAAAACGATTAGTCTCCATACGATTATAAGCTACTCGAGAAAAGTAACGTGATAGTGTTTTTAATTTCGACTGAGAATCATGTTGAATAATCTATTGGCTAATAATTATATATTGATCACAATGTTTCTATAGAAACATCTATGAAATAATTTTCAACAATTTTCAATTTAATTTTTATTGACCCCCTTTACTCTTATAAATATTGTACGTATTTCATATATTAAAAAAAAAAAATGACGACATATTCTCAACTATATTAATTTTCAAAAATGTTCCGTCTTAGACACATATTTGGGTTATTCACTCTTCAAACCGGAGTAGCTTTAATAAGTACCATACTTTTCGTAAGTAAAATATTACTCGAGAATTGTCTGTCACTGATGCGAGGACGATGATTGAATGTTTTCTTTTCTTCTTTTCTAGACATTGGCAGTATGTATTTTCGAAGTCAATGTGATGTCTGTCAAAAAAGGATTGACGTGTATGATAAATTATTTATTAAATATATATATAGAATGAATTTAAGGTACTCGTCTGATTTTATTATATAGTTTCAATATATTTTATAGGAGTATAATAAGTTTTTCGTTATTAGCAATTATTATTAATTAAAATTTAATGTTTTTTTTATACACATATAGCATCATGGACCGTTATGTTTTTGTTCATTTCTATAATGGTCATGATTTGGTCAATAGCATTTACAGGTGCTTACCAAGTAAGTGTATTACAAGAGACTGTATTATAAACATGTATTATTAAACGGAAACCTTACAGGAATCGTATCGACTAGTTTCTGTAGCAGCCGTTTTATGGACGATTTATATAATTGTATGGACAGTATCAAGTATTTGGTTATTTGTAGATGCACAGAACAAGTAAAACCTTATCACATTATTGAGTTCGAACTTCAAATTTGAATAATACTGTGTATTTTATTAGGATCATGTGTCATGAGTCCAGATGTATAGATGGACTATGGTTGTTTAGGAACTCGCAGTATTATAATTTAAAATACAATGCAAAAAAACTAACAAGACCGCAACCTTATAGACTAACAGTAAGACCACAAATTGACAATCGAAGACCTATATATGAGAAGACATTCAATACTCGAAGTGTTGAAAATATGATTACGATGAATGATAAGGGTAAAATTCTATATAAAAATATGAAAACACGTTTAAATACGGAACATTTAAAAAAACAAATTGATGAAGTCAAAACGAATTTTGTTAACTCAGAACCGGATGTTCATAGAAATGACACTGTATCCATAATAGTATCATTAATTTATATATGTAAGTAGTTGTTTTAATTTAAATTCTCATTAATATATTAAACAATGTGTATTTCTATTTTACAGTTTTAATGTTGTTTTCGTGGATAGTTCTAGTTAGTTACCGAAAAGAATTACAATTTGAAGCGAATGTTACAAACGACGATAGCAACGTTTAAAAACAATTTTTTTTACCAAGTGACAGGCGGTAAAGTGTACTGTACAATTATTGTACACCTTAAATGCAAAAAAAATAATGTTTCTTTTGACCATTGATCGATTCTCAATTATAAAGTATAATCCTAAAATTCGAATTGTCGAGAATGGCTAAAATTAAAAAAATAAATAAATATTTATTATTAGTAGCTTTATGGCTCGTTATAGTTCATGTGTTACCTCGACGCGTATTATGGAAATATTGTGGAACATTTATCGAACCATTTTTTTTTTTTTTTAATTAAAAGTTTGATTCTTATTAATAATTCATTTTCTTCTCATTAGGTGATTCTTCTCGAAATGATATTTTTCAAAGAATGAGTGTGCCGTTTAAAATCTTATTAAAGGAGAGTGTATTTATGAAATTTATTCACCTCAGGTTAACAAAAATATTGTTAGACAAAAGTAATTCTTTTCAAATATAGAAGATTTCGATATTATCAAATTTTATAAATGTACGTGTGCATGCGAAATAAGTAAGATTAGAACCTCAGTAGGTTTTCTCCAAGAAAATTTTATGAACTTTTCAATGGAACTTTAAATTTACTACAGGACCAATAATACAAGAGATATGGCGAGATAATGGAGAAAAAACAAAAACTGAAATTTCTACCATATACTTGAAAATCGGATCAAGTAAAATTTTTTGTTGAATTTGAGGTGTAATAATAGCCCTCTGAAATTTGTACACTTTATCACTAGGTACACTGTATACCCTGTAAAATTATGGTTATAATAGCTTTTAAAGTTGCTGATCGAGTAAGTTTTTGAATTCGTATTATCAACAGCAATTATTAATTCACGGAAGTCTAGAGAGAAGCATAACAATAATTATTATTAATTTATATATATAAAAATAATAATATTATAAATATTTTTAATTAATTATAACGGATTTTTATAGCAAGCATTTTGTGTAATTTTTATCTAATTATATGAACATTTCCCAAGTCGGTTGTTTATTGATACACAGAATAAGTAAAACGGTATTACATTTTTAAGTAATTGTGGTTTAAAATACGATGAAAATAAATCAATAAAACGGCTAACTTGATAAACTAACATAAAAAAGGATATACACAGAATTATACTATACAATCCATATATTATATGAAATAGACATTGGAACCTCAAAGTGTTATTGGAAATATGACGATGACGAATGATGGAACGAATAGAACGGAATAGAAAAAAAAACACGTTACATTTAAAAATTAAAATATATAAATAGGTTGAACATTGTTTCGCGTAATTATCATAAAATAAACACGATTAATTACAAATTTAAATCATCTTAATTCTACAACATTACAAATCAAAGAAAGGAATGGTAATTTAATTTCCAGTTATGTTATGAATAAAACTAATTCTCTTACAAAATATTCAAAATAATCGTCTAATAAATTAATTTAAGATTTTTAATTAATCAAACGTATGTTTCGGGAGACTTATTGTAAATGTATGTCTACTTTATGCGCTTGCTTATGTTCAATTGATAGATTATTTGCGAAACGCCGTAATTTTATTACCGTTATACGCACATTTTTTTTTTTTTGTATCAATATGAATGCGTGAATTTTGAATAAGGCGAGTAATTAAATCTACTAAAGACTATACAAGACTCGTTACTCACTGTACTGCATCATAAAATGGAAACACGATGAACACTATATATTTTATAATATATAGTGATCCATTTAATTTCGGATAATTTAAAATTGTTTAAGTGAATAAACGTATAATATTATAAATAATTTTACCATAACGCTATTTATGTAGAGAAAAAAAGACGAGAAACGTGTAAAAAACGTATACGAAAAAAAACCCCTCTTAAATGAACCGTCTGTCCTTTCACTGAAATAAAAATAAAAAAATAAAAGTGACGCGTATAAATACGCAGTAATATGTTTCATATGTTATATATGTCTGAACCGGAGCTCGAAGCATTTGCGTACTTTTTTCTTTCCTATAGAGCTCGAAATGACAACTGCAGGGTGTTGTGTAGTGCGCCACAGCTGTATACAATCCGTTTCTTATACGCAAAAGACAAAATCAATATTAATATAAAAAAAAAAGGTTTTATGTACAGCGCGATCATTTTTTTCGGGTGCCAACAAATATTTCGGCCGGATGACATTGTATCGAAATGATTTATTGGGAGTCCCTAGGGGGTGTTCATATACACATTTCGTGAAATGTTCAAATTTTTAACTCTGCGGCCGCGCGCAATTTGTAACTTGCATTTTTTTTAAATGGCAACACACATTTTTAACGCCATATTCGAATTAAATGATTTTATTTTTAAAGTCGTTTTGACCCTTAACACTAGGTTCTAACCTCGAAATTTACCGAAGAACAAATATCGTTTCAAATATCGAAAAAAAAAAAATTTGTTACTTATGATATCATTTGTCTGTGTTTTCGAGTAGTTTTTTTTTTTTTTTTATATATAAATTTATAACACTTTAACGCCTAAGAAACCTTGACTTCATCCGTAATTTAGGACAATTTAGCTATTAATTTTTAAATCAATTTACAGATATCGTATTACGTTCTGTGTTGATTTATTTTCATACGTACAAGTACAAAATATGACAATAACAATAATTATAACAAAAACTATAATAATAATAATAATAATAATAATGACTTTTTAGTCAAATTTATGTAATCAATTGATCGAATGTCACAGTCGATTCACATTTGACGACCGGCAACAACCGCGAAAACGAAATACGATACAACGCGCGTAAAAATTACTTTACACGTATTATTGAAATTATTTTGTCCTTTACTGTTTTTTTTAAATACGATCGCCTTAGTACGCATGTGCGAAGCCGCGCTCAGAAACGCGTTTTACCCTGCGAACGCAAATGCTTTACACCAGCGGTTCTCAAACCTTGAATCATCCCTATCGTCCCTTGGGGGATACTCAAAAGTGTTTAAGGGGTACGAGTGTGCGGGCCAACAAGTATTTTGTTGTCGAAATTTCGCGTGCGTTATTTTTTAATCAAATTGAAATGTACGCGTGTTCAACGTGTCTGAGGGTTATTAACTGAGTACACGGGTTATAAAAGAACTACACTGTCTAAGAGTCTGAAAGAAGATTTGTTTATGTATTTTAGTATGCTAACCGAGAAGGGGTACACAAAAAAAAAATTGTATTGATAAAAAGGGGCACGGGCGTCTATAAAAGTTTGAGAACCGCTGCCATTGCTAACCGCCGGATTTCCGGAAATTTATAAAAAAAAATCTTTTAAAAGTAATACGCTCGTGTGTCACGTCGTCCGCCAATACCCCGCGGGAGCTCGTTAGTCGTCGTTTTTTTTTTTTTAATTTTTTTTTATTCGTTAACGTCAATCCGGATATAATTCTCGCTTTTTCAATATACATTATTATTATTATTATTATTATCAATCGCCAGAAATATTATAGCTCCTACTCTCACGCCGAACGGGAGCCTGCAAAAACCACGAGCGTGTTATCGATTCGTATTTCGCGCAACGCTCGATTTTTACAAGAAAAAAAAAACCCGTTACGCGTGGAATTCGCAGCACGGGGACCCGCGCGTCGATATAATTTTATTACGTACCTACGTAAGTGTGTGTGTGTGTGTGTGTGTTGTGTTTGTGTGCGTGTGTTGTGTTTGTGTGTGTGTGTTGTGTTTGTGTGTGCATAAAACGTATAAAATATACGAGAGAAAAATCCCAATGCCCTCGAGATACGAACGCGTTTGTGTGTGTGTGTGTGTGTGTGTGTGTGTACACATATGCTCGAACGTGGGCGCGCGACGTTCGCCCCTCGTCGAGGAAAATTCATTATTTATGTGTGTGCCGCACAACGGTCGGCTCTGCCCGCGGCGGCGGTGGCGTATGAAAAATGATTTCCGCCTCGCGAAGCTTCGTCGACGCGGCGATCGTTACGGTGCAGCGTGTGTAACTAGGAAAGGGGGAGATTTTTCATTTTCGTTTTAAAATACGAGCGACGCATGTACGTCGAGACAACTCGAAAAACGGTTTATTCGAGAGTGCAATACGTCGTCGAACGTCGACCGGCAAAATTATTTCTCATTGGAAATTTTTTTTTTTTTATACAAATCCGTTTAGGCGAAACGAGGAGAAAGACTAAAAAAAAATTAATGACGAGCCGGCGGGGTGTATTGTATCGCTCATGCGTATTTTAGCGTGCACTGTTATCACGCGCTATACAAAAAATATAATATCAATGATCAGTCGTTTTAGGCATATTTTGTTTTAGGAAAAACTAACTCTTTTTACGAATTAAACACCCCAAAAAAAAAAAAACCCTATATCGCGTTCGCTTTAAATTTCGAACATTTCCCCCCCCCTTATTTCAATACGAACAGTTGCGCGTATTCAACGGATATTTCAAATTTCTCTGCACGTCGGTTTTCAAAGAAATAACGTTATTTCGACGAAACCGCGTTTTCGCCTTTAATTTCGCGGTAGTCAATTCAACAGTGTTTTCAAGCGATTTCGAAAAAAAGCAAACGAAATACGAACCGTGACTGTAAACATCGGAGCATTGCTTCTGGTAGAATTTTTCGATGCGCGCGTGATAAATATAAACAGCGGCGGCTTTTCGATACGATTGGTAAATACTGTGATACGTCGTTAAAATGGCATGGTTGAAAAGCTAAAGAATCTCGTGTACAATGAATTGTTGACGAGAAGAGTTTCTGACGACGAATACGCGTGGGAGAGAGAGAGAGAGAAAACTGCAATTATTATCGTTCGATCCCCGAGAGGACATCGGACGGTTATGTGTTCGAAACAGACGCGAAATCGATACATTCGTGTGTCCGTGTTCAATTTATAAATGCGTTTAATACGTGCGTAATGCAAAAGTGACCTGTTTCATATTTTTTTTCTTTTTATCCTTTGTGAAATTCGACGTATGTATAGAAAAAAAATCTACGTTCGAGTATGACTCTAGTTTTTCTTCTCCTGCCCTCCACGTATCCCCAAAAAACCATCGGCATCGCCGTATCGCATACTGAATGAAAAACGTTCCGTGTATGCGTTTCCGTCATGTCCGTAGTATCATGTAACACGAAACCATTTGCACTCTACGCTAAAGTCGTTCGACAAAACAGACACGAGACATACGAGTTTGAAACATTACAAAACGTTACTCTACATGAATATTTTGCGTAGAGTGCCGCCGTAAAAATGGAATGCGCACAGCGTACGCACGAGCCTTAAATCATAATATTTGTGACCACGCGAGTTTTCCGTGAACATGCTGTAAAGCGTTTTTGTTGATATAAATTTCTATTAGCGACACTATTGGGTTCTTGACCGTGTGAATGTACGAATTTAAAATGAACCGTACCGGTCGATAATATACAACGCATAGAATCGTTTATGAAATCTTATTAGAAAAACGTTTATATCAAAACGTTAAATTTAATTTTTTAAATAAATTATAGAATTACATATAATGTAAAAAACTAAACATTTTCTCCGTTTTAATAATAGTTGAAAAATATCATTTTTGTTCGTGTTTTTCGTTGACATACGAATTAATTTAATATAATATGGATTAAGTAATGTCGTATGCGGTAAACAGGTATACATTAAAAAGAACAGCGGTGAGCAAATGTATTTAAAACCAAAAGACTAATGAAAAAAATATGTATTTATTATACAAATTCGTTTTTAATATTATTTATTTACATTATAATGGAATAGCCAATAGCATATTTATGCGTACAGTATTATATGACTTTACGAACAATTTACACGTACATAATTTTTATAACGGAGTGATCAATCACTTATATAATGAACACATATATTGATTATTTCGGAAAATTTAATATATAGAAAAACATAAATATTTAAGCACGATTGATTCTGTATCAATCATCTAATAATTTTAACGTAACGGTTCGTGAAAAACCGTTTATAAAAGAGGTCCTTAAATTGTTTGACCTAATCCAGACTAGTCTAGTTGCTTCTTATTTCAATGCCTTATTCGTTATCGAACGTTGGCCAACCATTTTGGCGATTTAGTCTTTATTAGTGGTTACTCTGAAGAGTGAACTCGCAGATACGTTGAACCGCTTTTTGTGATTGTCCGTCCAGGTCATCTCTGAGGTCTTTCACGGTTTCTTCATCCGATTATTTCGCCTTAGACTATTATCTGTAGTAGATTATATTTTTCTGGATGTCGCATAATATGCCGGTAGTATTGAAATTTTCTTGATTTCATGGATTTTACTACGTCAACGTCCATATCCATTCGTTCTAGCACGTTTGTTGCGCGAATAATTTTTAATATTCCGCGATATATACACATCTCAAACGCCTGAACTCGGTTGATAGAACAGTTTCGGAAAACAGTCCAGGTCTCCGCTCCGTCAAACAATCACGGTAATTACATAGCAACGAACCATTGCGATTCGGAGGCCAATGCTTATATAATTGATGGGAATAGAAAATACATTTTTCGTTTTCATAAAGGCCGCTCTTGCTTTTCCTATGCCGCATCTTATATTTCACAAGTGCGATTCCAGGCATCTGTCAATGATTGTCCAAGATAAGTAATTTTATGTACACTCTGTCTAAGGGGACATTGTTAAGTCTAAGCGCGTATATCTAGTAGTTTATCTGAACGCGTCAGTCTAGTTACTGCACTGTGATATAAATATATAGAAATTTTATATGTTCCTTTATCGTAGATGATATTTATACGTTTAGAGTCGTTCTATAAATCCCCGCGACTTATAGAGCTGGTTATCGTATCCGTTATATGGTGCACCGTCAACGAGCGAACCGACAACGAATTGATTTAAAATACGAGCAGCTGCGTCAAAAAGCGATGACCGCGAAACGACTACGACTACGTTTTACATGTAACAGGATTTACCGAGACCAATAAAAAAAAAAAAAATTGTGTACTATTTTATGTATGTCATACAACGTCGCGTGTACAAAAACGTTCTTTTTTTCTTCCTCGCAAAAAAGACTTTTCAATTTTTTGAAAAAAAAAAACTACTGAAGACTTCGATAACTCCGATTTTTGTACAAAGTGCAATGTGCGAATTTTAAAATCGCATTGAATATTGTACTGTCGGGCCAGCAAAGAGTTTTTCGACTTTGAAAAATTAAACTGAAAATCAGGTTTACGAAATTTCGTTGGTCGTTCAAAAATCCACCACCATAACCGAATTTTACCTATATAAAACACTCATTCGAACCGTGCTTTTATAAAGAAGCTATAAAAAAAAATCAGGAAATTAATGCCGAAAAATAATAACGAACAATATGAAATACGATAGAAAATGAAAGTCGAAGAAAACATTTAATTGGAATTTAAAAATTCAGGGAAACCTTATGTGGGAAGGTTAGAGAAATATTACACATTGTATAGGAGTAAATAATAATGCTTAATTATCCACTAAATTATCGTACGGAGACTCAAGCACACTTGAAACAAAAAATAATAATAATATAAATAATACATGTTTAATTTCTTTTTGAAGTCAATATTTATATAATTCAAATAATTCAATATTCATGTTCAACATGTTTGCACGAGGATACACTCGTATGTATTAAGAATAACGAAAAATCCTGAAAATTTCCACCCTGGAGTCTGCGTTATGTAATAAAAACGTGGAAAATATCCAAATATACACCGGATCAAAAGAGATTTTTTCTAGAATTTTGCTGTATATTTAACGCGAATGGATTAGTTTATTAGTCATTCCATAGTTCAAAATAAAATTTGTAAATTCGTGTTTATTCTTTTCCTCATTATTACGAACAATATCGTTAAAAAAAATATATAAAAATTACTACTCATCAGACAGTAGCAATTGTTACCCAATTTGTCCCCTCTAACAGCGCCCTTGGACTTAATATATATCTATTGTTTTTTTTTTGTTTAAAAATAGTATTTTAAACTTTTATAGAGATGCGTACAGAAAAATCTTTATTTTGTATTCCATTTTTAAACAAATCGTTATTATTAAATCATAATAGTTTTTATTTTATATCTACATTATGTAATCAAACCTATACGGATTTAATAAAGAATCACGTACGTCGGTGAACGGTAATGTTATATATTTCATCACTTACGTAGCCGCAGAATATAATAAACGAACAAAATAATATTCAACTAGAAAGTATTTGCAGTTCATACATCCATTTATCCGTTTATTCGTAAGAATCATATAATAATAATATATATATACGTGTGTATACTGTATAGTATACAGTGTAGTCCTTTTGAAAAATAAATATTAAATATAATATATATATATATATATTTCTACTTAAATAGAAATAAATAGTGTATAATTAGTTCGAAAAGCCCTAGCCACTAGAATATTGAAATATTGAATATCATAATATATTCATTTTAACATCTATTTACCGAAGTACTTATTTTATAACTGATGAAAAACAACAATTTGACGGGAAGAAAAATGTCAAAAACTTCGTTTTATAAACGAACGCTTATAAGTCATATAACTTTATATGTTTTTTTTTTTTTGAAAAAGTAACGCGCATTTATAAGGTGTGTACAAACTTCGGTAAAATACTTTTTAATTGTAATTAGAACACATATTCCGAATATTTCGAAAAAAAAGTATTTAGAATATGTATTCGAATACACCATGACAATAGTATTCCCTAAATAGTTCGAATAACCCACAAAAAGTATTCCAAATATATTTAGAATACTTTTTTTTTTTACTAATGTAATAAAATGTAGTAACTGTATTATTATTATTTAATCGAATACAAACAGTCGTTAATATGTATTCAAAGTGTTTAATAAATTTTTTTTAAATTCTGTGTTTATAAATTACACAATAATTAATAATTAAATTAATCACACCAATTATTTCTATAAAATATAACACAATTATAATAACATAGTGTAATCAAATATACTTGATTATTTGAATGAGGCTGGGTTCAAACACCAGACATAGCAAAATTATTGATAAAAAAATAATTGATATTGTTTTAAATGTCTATGGTTACTCATATTTTTACTCGTAATTATTTTTACATTTAAATAACAAGTTATTATATTTATGTACCGTACTATTTAAAATACGTTTGATTTTTATAGAGCATTCGCAATACTGTATTCAGAATGTTTTTAAAAAGTATTTAAAATACTGTATTTGTACTGTGTTTAACCAAATCTGGGCGTATATGCGTGTAAATCCATTTTGGGTGTAGTCAATTATTTCACGTGATTAACACGCTCGTCATTCGTCAAATCGAAACTTAATTTGCGATTCGTCGTGAAAAGCCGATTCGATTGAGTATGAACACTAAAGGATATACAGAAATTTTTATAGTTCGTATTTATATTTTGGAAATTATTGTTCTTTTTCTTTTGTGTTCCAAGCACTTTCCAATGGCGTAATTCAAGGCCTAATTTAGACGAATACCTAGGTGACTATAGTCATTTGGCCTCTATTTTTTAAAGACCTCATTTTGGTTCAATATGTGTATTACGATATTATAGACTTGCAATGTCATATTACGTCATAACATATTCTCATCGATTAAAATAATATAAAAAAAAATTATATATATTGAAAGTGATAAGAAATGGATATAGGTTTGTAAACTATTTTGTCCCGATGATGATCGGTTATGTTGATGAAGATGTAGTCGGTTTCGATGATTGGAGGCGTATTTCACAACGTCTTATCGGATACTAGATTAATCGCATGAAAGCAGTTTGTATATTGTTTATAATCGTATATTAGAATAAAAAAGGCATGTTGTTAAAAAAAGTAGTAGTTGATTATTTGGAGAAACGTGCTAAAACAGACTTTTTATTCCTATTTATTACTATAATAATTTTATTAATAACAACGGTTTTTCTTTACACGTGAAAAACGTGGCTATTTCTCAGTACTGAAACGCTAATTTTCCGTGTTATGCCTATTGGGAAAAATCGAAAAATGGCCTCGTTCATGTACCGATATGTTAATATTACAATGGATTTATTTCGATCAGTGCAGGCCGATCGAAAACATTCCGCGAACAATTGTTACGAATTCAAGGTACAAACAATAAATAAAAATGATAATAACAATATATTCCTGAAATGAGTTGAAAAATTCACGAGTCGAAATTGGAATAGCCCGGTCTGTTGAAGATCAAATACAATCGTCGAGCTGAAAACGTGTAAATCAAGTAAATCCGGTGCATGTTAACACTAACACGAATGTAAGTAATGTATTTTAATTAATCTCTAGCGCGTGAAACACTGCAAATACACTTCGACGAGTACAGAGTGTAACGAGCGCTTTTGTCCAGACGCCGAGAGCCGGAAGAAAATATAGGCGTGAAGGAAAGGGAGAAAAAATAGTGGTCGATGAGTAGACACCGCGTAGCTGGTCTATGTACCTGTACACAGCCCGTGTTAAACACAATACCTATAATAATAATAATAATAATAATAATAATAATAATAATAATAATAATAATAATAATAATAATAATAATAATTTTAATAATAATATATATATATAGAGCGCTGGAAACGCGGTAGGTATAGACATTTCTCGAATACTGTACAACGACGATTGGTATATTTCTTTCATATTATAAAGGAACACTCTTGTGTGTGCTCGACGAAGTGGTTCGAATTTAATTGCCACCACAAATCACCCGTTCGTGAGCCGCAAACGACAGGGACGACTAATAACAATTATTACATTTTTTCATCTCGTCCGGGCACATTGCAGCAAACGCGTTATTACACACATACACGTATAACATTACTCGTGTGTTCCTTAAGGGCGTAGTCCTTAACTGCGATCGTTTCGTATATATCGAATCGAAACGTTATTATATGTATAGCCGTATATATATATATATATATATATATACGTACGTAATTCATTTTATTCTATAATATAACGTACGTATGGAATAAAGCGTCGGCACAAGGATGAAAATATAGCGCGACCTCACTGCGATAATTAATTTCTATTGAAATGTTGATATTAAATATACGCAAAATTCTATTGAAATTTCTGCAGAATCGTCGCGGCCGACGTATCGTTATAATCTGCAGCGCAAGCGCATTATAATGAATTACGAGAACTCGCGCGTCGTCGGTTCGTAAAAGCAAATAAAAAGAAATTCTCGACGCGGTACATAATACGAGTCCATTAGGTGATTTCGTCGAACGCTGCGGTGTACACACTTTTATAGGAACTCGTACAACAAAGCTCTGAGTAAAACGCGTGGGGTTTTACTTCGCGCAGGGAGTTGAAAATCACTTATCGGATTATTATCGTGAAAAGAAAAGAAAAAAGATCCGCGCAGTGTTGCGTTCGAACGAATTACTTCGGTTTAAAGATTTCTTTAGACACCTGTTACGACTATGAATTTAGAAGTAACGCAATGAACCATTTGAAAATTTGAAAAAATGTCAAGACCGTTAGTTTTGTACGATAGTAATTATTCACGCAAAAAATAAAATACATTTTGTCGAAAAACTCGAAGTGTTTATAAGAGAAAATCGTAAAAAACGATATTCAAAATTTTTGTTTTTTTTTGTTTTTAATACAGTTGCGAAGTAGAGCGCACGTCTGGCATTGTATTAAAACCAAAAATTACTTCTTTTTTTTTTTTTAATTGAATACATTTAAAAACGTAAAATTGCTACGAGTGGCCCAAAAATGTGAAGGAATCCTTTTCCCCTTATACAATACGAAATCACATATTTTCTTCAATTTCTTATTGGTTTCAAAATCGCGAAGAAACAAACGATAATTAATTATGATTAAATAAATTACGATTATGTAATTTTTTCGTTTTTTTTTTTTAGAAGCTTTTGAGAAAAATCGAAAAATGACCTGTTTGAAGTAACCAAATAGATGCCGTTCGTCGTCTCGCGACGGAATCAAACTACGACCGTACAAAGATAACACTCCTTCTGGTAGCGTTGTTGGTTATTTGCAGACATGTTGAAAAAAAAAAAACACATCATTCGAAAACCAACACACGTTACGAATACATTTCAGTATCTAAAATAAAGGTATTCCAATAGACGTTTACTGGGAGAGGATGGAAATTCGGACGAACAGTAGATATCACGACGACGCGTTTCCGTTTAATTACACGCGTTTTGCGCGCCTATTCTTGAGCATTGAATTGTTTAAAACAATTTACGCGTTATTTTTTTTTAAAAACAAATTTTTATTTTATTTTTATTTTTACGGCGTATTTTAAGATTTTTTTCACGTCCCCGTATTGTTCGAGTATTAAAAATGAAAAAAAAAATGATGTACTCTTCGAACTCGAATCGAATGTTTCAAAAATATCGAACGATCGTGAAATCGTTGTGTGACGCCGTAGTACAATCGTAATCGGTACACGTCGAGCGTATAATATGAAATACAATAAATACAATAAAATACAATGTGTGCGCAGTGTTTTTATCCGCGACGTATCTGCGCGGCTAACGCGAACCGGAACACGGGCGCGCGAGAGACCGTTATCGATTTTTTTTTTTTCTTTTTTTTAATAAGGTCAAACACTATATCGTACGATAGCGAGTACGGTAGACCACCGCCGCACGAGCGATATTTCAATCGGACGTTCAAATGTAGGCTTCTAATTTATTCCCGCGCGATAAAACACCGTCTCGCGACCATTTAAACACTGTGTCAATTTCGTCTATTTCGTAATAATAATACTATACTATACGGGGAAAAAAAAAACGAGAAAACGTCCGTTGCTAAATAATCGTTTTTAGGACGGAGCGTTCAAAGCAATTGAGAGAAGGCGATTCGAGATAATGTTCGAAATGTTATCCAATCAATAATGGTATACCGAGACGTTTGCCAATATTGTATTGAAAACGAGAAAAAGAGAAAGAAAAAAGAAAAGAATACAACAACGCGCCGGAGCCATAAAGTTATTACGGATTGCAAATACGATTTTTCGTACGACGTGTTCTGAGCGGCGTTTTGGATTTCCTCAACGCTAATATCGCTAACTCGTAATATTTTTTGCGAATAAGCATTAAATTTGTGTTTTTCTTGAGCGAGATAAACGTTCCCGTTTCCATTAGTCATTTCGCAATATATCTATTTTCAGGTATTCAATTATCCCGCGATATTACAATACTATTTTTAAAGAATTTTTTTACTATTTTCACGAACGTCTTTTAGAGGATTTTGTTTTCAAAGTTGTGACAACGCGTGGCCGTTCAGTGTTCTGAAATCCGAGCCCAGCACGTCTCTTCCCCCCCCCCCCGCGCCATCGGCATCTCTGCATTCCACGATATGTCGCGACCAACGTTTGTTGGTCGGACGCAGACGGACACGACAAATGCTGACACAAATCGGAGCGGTATAGAATATTATACTGGTGCGCAAGGCCGTGTCCAGAAATTTTTTTCGGAGGGGGTCCAAAACATGTATATTGGAATTCTATTGTATTTAGGTTTTGATAGCTGGTTAAAAATGAGACAAAAAAAAAAAAAAATTAATCTTCATTTATTAAAATATAATAAAAATTACACACCTTACACTGTACAAAACATGGAAAAAAAACCGTATTTTAAATCAATAATATGCTCCTGTCTTTTCGAAGAGCAAACTGATTTAAAACTTTTTCGGGATCAACCGTAACATCTCTATGGGACACTTAATGAAGCTAGCCCAGTTAGTCTTTTTCTTGTCTCGTAGAGTTCCGTAAAAATGTCTTGACGCGTTTTAATGTCGAAAAAGTTCGTTCGGGAGTTGCCGTAGAAACCGGTAATGTAGCCTAATACTTTTAATAAAACGCGAGTATTCGGAAAAAGTTCGGTAGTTTAATTATCAATATTGTAATATACACAAGTTACGCGTATTAATACGTTATGTAACGTGACATATTATGATATAAAATAACGTACCTTTGGAAGTTTAGAAAAACGAATCGACGTATTTGTCAATTGCAACAGTCTCGCGGACGACGGTTTGTCATAATAATAATAATAATAATAATAATAATAATATTTATAACCTACGCAATTAATTTAATACTCTTGTTGTTAATCGTCACATTAACAACGGTCGTTATCCGTCAATAACAAACAATTATTATTTAGACGCTACAATAGAAATTTAAAATACATATCAGGTTTGTTCCAGCATTATAGTGTTGTAAACAAGTTGTGAATTGATAGCAACGTATCTGAACGCGCATTTTTCTAAAAATAACAACTAAGCAACTTTAAAATATAGCGATCTGCATATTTATGTTGATATTAAAAAGTGGTTATTTTAAACATTAGTAAAATATTGAAAAAATTTCGAGAGGGGTCCGGGCCCTTCAGATACGGCCCCTTGCTCGTGCGGAATACGACGTGATTTCAGAACTCGTACGTACCTAACGCGCTATTTAACGTATGCGTGTTGGCCAAAGGAAAAATCATCGTTGTTCGCATCGATCTATTTTCATGCATGACGCAGCCAATAATTATTATTATTATCGAACGATATATTTAGTTTTCTAGGTGCCGTAAGACGATGTTTTTTATTCACAGCAATTCTATTTATAACCGTGTTATATTTCAAACGATATTTTCGATTTTTTCGCGCGAGAAATAAAATTGTTACGCGCGAGTAGTGTCCCGGCTGTTCGTGACGTTAATAAGTTGTATTACTACGGATTTTCATTGACCGTTCTTCAAATCGACGGATATATACGAGTACGTATAAATATACGTACACTATGTCGAAATCGTTGTGATATTTTACTATTCTTTGAAATTGTAAATCGGTCCGTCCGCAATTTATTATATGGATACGATCAGAAAAATATTCAATTTTTTATTTTAATACGGACATTCTTCCTTGAATTTTACAAAATTAAAATTAAAACTTTCTGAAAGTTTTCGATTACGTGGTCCTCCTCGATTTCACCGTCATCCGAATACCTTCAAGCGTATGCCTACTCATTATTTCTTTATCATTTGTTTCGTGCGCTTTTTCTAAAATTAACAAACCCATAAATATTATAATTTAAAATGTATATATATTATATAATATTTACTAAGGTTTTTATTACATCACTCACCCTTTGTTTATAACTATACGTTATATCGATGAACCATAAAGCGCGTGTGTCACTAACTATGATAGCGGAATTACATACATATTTACATTTATTACTTACCAACAGAGTCCAATTACTTAATCCGGGTCTAACTTAACATTAGGAACACACGATTTCGTTCGCGTTTCTTTTCCAATCGAAAAGTTTGATACGGTCAGGGGTTCCTAAACTTCTCTTTCGCCCTTTCGTGATTAAATTTTTAGCCCTAGTCACATATGAGGTAGAACTGTGATTTTTCAAATGTTCGTCGATAAATAGCAAAAAAAAAACCCCCCACATAAATTATGTAGTATAAAATAAAGTTACAAAAAAACTTTAAAAGTTAATACTTACTTTATACTTTACGTAGCCACACAGTATGTGACATCGAGTCAGTATAGTGGGACGGATGGTCGAGTGGGATTACATTTGAAACGGTAATTAATCCCATCTCTCGTTCCATCTTAATTTTAGAGCGATATTTATTATTACACGGCGACTACAGAAAAAAAATCCTGTCTAACAATGATCAGAAGTGGCGAATGACTCGCACGTCGCTTTTGCACGGATAATCGGGTACTCATTTTTTTTACTGATATCCACAACTGGATCAAGTCCGAACAACCAAATTTATTTTTAAGAGTATGTTGTTCACGAGAACCTGTACCGTCCTACTACGCGTTTCTCTCGTCCTCTTGCATTTCACGGCCCCCAGTTTGGGAACCTCTGGTTTATTTTCATATCAATATTCCTCGTGGAACAAACATTTTTTATTAACGAGAATTTTTTTTTTTTTTTTTTCATTATTCGATTGTAAAATAACGACTGCGTGTGGCAGGCGAATGTTCTCCGCCGTTATCCGATCTTTTTTTTTTTCTTTTTTTCTTTTTGTCACAACAAACGCGTGTCCTTCACAGCGATTAGCTGTTTGTTTAATTTGATTATTGGCTTTTGGAAAACGCGTAAGAAAATGAGGGGAAAAACAAGACTCAGGGAATATATATCGGTGAAAACATACAGATTTCGATGCACAATATTGACGAATAACAACAGCTGTACAATGTAACAAGAGAGAAATCAATCGTATATTGGATAATATTTATTTACACTCGCAACAATATACCTTATAATATAATATATTATAATCGTTTCAAAGTAAAAATAATAATAAAACGGTACACGAATATTAAAACTATCTCGAGGATGCACTACTGCGCGGTTTTTGTAGTAATAAATACATAATAATAATAAATACGTTTTTAAAACAGATTTGAATAATAATAATAATAATAATAATAATATTAATAAAATCTAACCCGCAATACATACACACACACACACGTTTATCGTGTATTATTTTATACACAGTGTGTGTTAAAACTTAAATCTAGACTCGATACAAAAAAAAAAAAAAAACTAAACGTTCCATTGCGATGTATTATTATAATATATTTCTATTCAAATATCGATTGGACCAGGGGAGGAGGTAATCATTGTGGACACGAGAGAGAGAAAAAAAAAACAATCTCCTATCGTTTTATATATTTATAAATTTATATATATATATATTAAATATCAGTCTAAAATCTATTATACATACAATAATAATATACTTGCTACAGAAGAAATTAGCGTTTAATAAAATATTATTATAACGTATTTGTACCATAATCCCTATATATTTATATACGTGGTCGCCTGCAGGAAGTTTATCAGGGCGGGGCATCATAAAAATGTTTTTACATTAGCGCATAAGGAATATATTTATTTTTTTTCATCGTCGATGTTAAATTTATTAACCTGTACTATTTGTTAAAATATCAATAAAATGTTTATTGAAACGATAATAAAATTACGAATTTTCAAAATTGTATTTCGAAATTCGATGGAGGGCAGATGCCCCGTCTTGCCGCCCCTCCCCTCCCGAGCGCCCGTGTACATATATGTATGCAAACGCGTTCCTCCGCAATCCCTTCCCGCGTGCGTACGAAAATATACTAAAAAAAGTTTTGTGAAAATCTATTGAATATTGCAAACTTGCCCGGCGCATCGTCGTCGGTTCAAATCCGACGACAGAATATAATATATTAAAAAAAAAAAAAACAAACAAACAAACGAAATTCCTTCTTTTTTTTTTTTTACAACATTAATTTCTATATATATATATATTGTACACGACTTAATTTAAAATACCGTATAAGAGTAATAATTAATAATAATAATAATAATTTTTTTATCAATATATAAGATATAATAAATAGGTACCGGAGACAACGAGCCCCAACCGGATCGTGCGCACAGGGATCGCAAAACGAAACGCTCGACGATTTTCAACAAACACATTACCCGCCGCGGTGGTAGACGGCCGTCGTCGGTACGGCTGCGGTACTACTTCCACCGTCCTGCTGCACCGTCGCTACGGCTGACGCGTCAGCGTCACTTCAACTCGGCAACTCCACACGGGCACGGCCGTTTTCCATGAAATTTTGCCTAATCGAGTAAAAATTCACAATAATTGTTAACGTTACCTTAAACGAGAGTCGTTGTACGCGGAAAACGAACCGTAGACAAGCGGCGTCGTTTTCCACGTGAAAAAAAATATATATATACATATATTATGTATCGGGGGAGGGAAATAGGAGGATAGGATATCGCTTACAAGTGTATTATATAACTGTTCAAAAACAGTGGTGATTGGATCACGTGAGAAGAAGCGACGAAGAAACTATACGAGAGTATATATGAAATGGAAACGAAAAGAGGGGAAAAAAAACGGTAGACCGAGGAAAAGGTTACGTGAGACGTAGTAGTGGAAGAGAGGACCTTATAGAAATTCCGGGAGCGCAAGATTGAAAGATTGGATTGTTGGATATCGCGAGAGAAATGGAGAGATGTAGGACGGTGGCAAAGACTCCGTATAAGAATTATAATATATATTAATGATGCGCCAGTGATGATGATTACAACGAATTTCGCGGCGGTTTTTAACACGAACGTATTTCTAATCGAAAAATTGTACACAAACATAAAAAAAAAAAAATACGTGTACTTGATCGACAGTCTCCATCGAAAATACATTTCGTGGAAAAATTCAATACGATACCTCCTATATAATAGGGGAAAAAAAGTGTTTCTTTTTTTTTTTTTTCTATATATTTAATCGTAATAAAAAATGTTCAGCTTTTAAAAGCGAAAATTAACTCTTTTATTAACTCGAATAGCTCATGGACGTCTAACAATTGTTATTGTCACGAAATCGAAAGACATTTTTATTGAAAATAGCCTATATACGCGGTGCAAAATTACGTATTCGGACCGTTATTTGCTTCGAGTCGCCGTATAAATACAATAACGGAATTCTGACGTAATCACGCGGTTTTTGCCGTTTTCAAAATGTTAAGAGAATCGGTTTTACGCGTGAGAACACGTTGAGAAAATAATGCGCGTATCGTGGTGAGTACATGACCGAATCGACGTTTTTACACAGACCTGCAGCAGTCACGGGGAACGAAAACATATTATAATATATTCCCGAGCACACCCGAAAAATCAATCCGGAGCCCCGACACACAGGTGCTGCTGCAGTATTGTATACACAGTGGTGGCAGTAGTACTCGTATTATATAAAATATAATAATATATCGACGGAATTGTTGTTTCCGCGCCGAAATCGATCGGACAAGACAACGGTGGATTTCTGAAAGAGAAAACGTGCGCGAGCGAGTCACGTATTACGCGTATGTGCTCCGCGGAACGAAGCGGTTTTTTTTTTTAATATATTTTTTTTTTTAGTATACGTCGGAAAAGAAAAAAAAAACAACACGTGCTGGAATAATCGCGCGGACTCTGGCCGCGTATGAATTTCGAACCGAGAATCGAAATAAAATCATATATACGAAGAGACGAATTAATAGCGGACATCACACACACGTTGAACGAATGCGAGATCATCGGACTCGGGAGTATTTTATTTACACAATAGTGAGTGTCGATATATATATATAAATAACCGATCCGAGGGCCAGTTTTACAACGCGTGTTTATTCGCGCCGGATACATTTATAGAGACAACTTAGCGTTGTTTATCTGATATAAAAAAAAAAAAAAAAAAAAGATTAGAATACATTTATCTCAACATCGCGTATGTGAGGACGCGCGCGTTCTCCTCCGTAACAAATCTTTTATTTTGGTTTTTTTTTATATCCCACAGAAGTGTTTAAACGGTGAAAAATCGATCGTATTTGTAGTGTGGTAGAAGACCATAATATTATTGATGAGTGATAATAATTACTTGTAAAGCGCGGCGTTCGCCTTGACCGACAGTCCGGCGGCCACTTTCTCGATGTTCTTCGTCATGTTCTCCATCTTCCGGATGGTGTGCATGGGCAGTGAGGCCGGAATCGGGTTCGGAGGTATCCTGGTCGCGGACGCGTTTGTCGCGCTGGGCTTCTTACCGTTGTTATTGCCGTTGTTGTTGCCGTTATTGTTGCTGCCACTGCTGCTGCTGTTGTTGTTGTTGTTGTTGTTGTTGTTGTTGTTGATATTGTTGTTGTTGTTGTTGTTGTTGTTGTTGGCAGCAGCAGCCGCGCTGGCCGCTGCGGCCGCGGCCGCGGCAGCGGCTGCGAACTGGGCCAAGTGATGTTGGTGGTGCCGGAACAACAGGACCGAAGGGTTAGGAATGTGCCGGACGGCCTGGTTGGGAGGACCGTGTTTGGGTTTCGTGTCGGTGGTTTTCACCGGTTTGTTTTGCGAGACGACAGACGTGGATTTTCCGAACGAACCGGAAGTCGGCGGTATCGGTATTCGTAACGGTACGCTACCGTTGTGTCGTTTCGGTGAACACGAACCGTTGCCAACGTAGTTATTGTTGTTGTTATTGGAGGTGCTGTTGTTGTTGTTGTTGTTATTGTTGACGGTAGTGGTGGTGGTGTTATTATTGCCGAAACGTTTTTTCGCGTCCTGATGTTGTTGTTGTTGTTCTTTGCAGGAAGACGACGATGACGAGGGCGAGGACATCATGTTCCTGATGTGCACGGCGGCGTCGGACAGTGTCATCAAGTTGCGCATACCACCAGACGGTTGGGCGGTCGAAGATTCGAAATGACCGTTGTTCACGTGCGGAGACTTGTTGTTGTTGTTGTTGTTGATAACGGAATACTGTTGTTGTTGTCCTCCGTCTTTCCTAGAAGACTTACCGGACAAATCCAACGCCGAATCGAACTGAGATCCGTTTTCCAGCGAGATCGTCACGCTAGTCTTCATCTCGTCGTGTTTCATCGACATACCGTTGTTGGTGGGACTTCTGCCGTTACTGCTGTTGCCGCCGATCTGAGGCGTGATGGTTATAGACGATTTATTGGTGGATTTGATGGGAATGACAGCGGGCACGGGTTTTTTGGTCTTGGGTCTGGCCGTAGTAGTAGTAGTAGTAGTTGTAGTGTTATTCGTAGAACGATGATGATGATGATGGTGGTGGTGATGATGATGGTGACTAGGAGGTGACTGAAGAGCCGTCGGGGGAGTATTAGCCGGTTTTTCGCGCTGTTCCTTGCACGGTTTGGGACCGACTGTGTGGGAAACGTCCGCGGTGGCCGGCGGCGTACTGGGAGGCCCGTTGACTCGAACGATCTCCAACGACGGTCGTTTGTTCTCGAAATCGTGGTTACCCGTCAACATAAGCGTCTTGTCCTTTTCCATCTTCAACTTCTCCTCGGCCGTGATGATGCTCACCGTTATTGACGACGGCGGCATGATGATCATTTTGTGCGACGACTGCGGCGGTTCGGCCGCGCTCGACTTCTGCTGTTGTTCGGTTGGGCTGGCCACCGGTTTGGGTTTGAATCGCATGGCTCGCGTCTGTGATAGCGTTGACTCTTTGGATGACGACGTGTCGGAAGACACCGTCCAGGCAAATTCGCCTGCGGTCTGTGATGATGACCTAGGAGGGGCAGCAGCCGCCACTTTCCGGCAGTCTCCGCCGACGTGTTGCGGCTGCTGATGCTGATGCTGTTTCTTTTCAGCGTGTGGCTTGATTTCATCCCAGCATCTCTTCGGTGTCAATGCAACACTGTCGCAGCTGTGTTCAGAGTGCGCTGAATGCGCGTCATCTTCTTTGTACGACGATGCGTTCGGAGACGACATGACCGACGATTCGGACGACGCGCTGCTGCCACCGTTGTAGTGCTGTTTGACGTGCCTGTGATGGTGTTTATCTTCTTTGTGCCGATAACCCGGCAACGTGTTCAGTTTCACCTTCAGCTTCATTATGTCCCTGTCGGGCGAGTGCACAATAGTGGCCGTCGGCGGTGGCGATTGCGGCGACATCCTGCGCTTATGATGGTGATGGTGTTTGCCCTTCTTGTTCTTTTTCTTATTACGGCTTTCCGACTTCCAGTGTTTTCCCCTCACTGCCTTTTCATATTTTTCTTCTTCGACGGCTTCGTCAATGACAAACATCTGGCTAGTCGTCTCATAGTTGTTCACTTCGTCTTCCGACAGATTTGACGTTATCCTCAGACGGCCGACATCATCGTCTTCGTCCACCTCGATTATCTCTTCGATGTCCTGCTCGTACTTGGAATAATCTTCGTCCGACTCTTGGAAGTCGTCCTTTTTGTCTTCGTTTTCGTCGTTATTCATCGTGCTCTGCAGAAGGCTATCGAACAAGCTCTTTTTCTGTTCCGGTTCGTCGTCCATCATCAAGCGATCCCGCTTCCTCTTCAGACCAGCGGCCCTTTCTTCCGACTCCAGCCTTTCCAACAAAGGCTTCGAATCCAGGCTGGTGTTCGACGACGCTTCGTCGCATTCCGAAATGCTTTTGGACGACATAAAAGGCAAAGAAGACGACGCCACGCTATGCGAATCGTCGTCCATATCTACGTCCTCGATCGGTTCTATTTCTTCCGCTATTGGAACGGCGATCGTTGACTTCTCTAGGATTTGGAAAAACAATTCCATCGGTGCAGTCTGAAAACAATTTCGGGAAACTAAAACATGGGAATCCGGTTTTCAACCGAACCGACACTAGTCGGCGGAACACGTCTAATCGTACACGTTCTAACGCGATAAAATAAAATACGTATTATAATAATTTACCTGTTTCCACTCGAAGCAATACGCGACGTCTATTAAGGACATATCGTCGGCTAAACTTTCGGAAGCGTGAATAATGTCCACCTATAAACGTAAACGAAACATTTTAATATACTTACATATATGTACATATCATTGATCTAAAATGTATGTTCCTATTTTTTTTCCGTACAGAGTAGAAGCCATGTCGTGTGTATGGCACAAAATATGACGTAGTAATTTTCACGTTATTTTCGAAATAACAATGTGAAATTTTTACGTCCCCCCTCCTTCCCATAAATTTCAATTTCAATTTACACTTAATACAATATTTTACAGTCGTGCGACATGGCATAATATATTTGAACGAAAGCGCACACAAGACACGCTCTATTACGTTTAAACGTAATAGACAAAAGCAACAACAATTTGACTAATACACGTATCCGTATGTACTTTAAAATCATGTTAAAAGTACTCAGACACCGTCGAGTAATTAAATCCAGGAACTTATCGCATCACGAGAAAAATCGCAAAATATGTACTTTCTAGTTTTAAGATTATAATAATAATTTTATAATAATTGTCGCTTAGTCACCTGGTGTTGATCCGTCAGATTGTATTTGATTATCAGGAATTTTTTCAGATGTTCCACTGTAACAGCAGCCGGACATTTCAGGAACTTTCTGTGAGCGGCCTGTCAAACGATACAATTCGAAATGTATTCGGACGACGGAACATAATAAATACATTTAAATTCCGATTAATTAAATTCAAATTCAAATTGCAACCCTCCCCAATAATAATAATAATAAATAACACTTATGAGAGGACGTCTCACGCGAAACGAGCAGTTGAAATACGCAGAAACACTCTTAAAATATGACGCGTATTGTTTCGTCATCCACCGACTACTCATTAGTAAATCGTCATCACTCATTTGACCGGGGAAAATTATTAAAACTATAAATTTTGTATATTTTTTCGTAATTCCAATGCCGCGTGTGCCGTATGCGACTCAGGAACGCGCGATTTGAAAACACACAGAAAACAGAGTGGATTACACGAGCGTTTCGTTACGACGCAAGTCGAATTTCGATATTTCAATTAGGTGGATTAACCTACACTTTTACTGAAATTGAATAATTCGAAAAAAAAGAAAAAACTCTACTTCTGTGGAACGTTTGTAGAACACGCGTGTTTCTATAAGTTGAACACATATCATTATTGGAACAACCAAGTTTAACCGTTTTATCAATCAATATTTTCCGCGCGAGAGACGCGTCCTGCTCTTATTACGAGTCATTCGAACGGGCTCAATTTATTCACCTTTATGTCTTCTCGGTTTGCTGCATCGTGGTTTTCTTCTCCATCCACCGTTTCGGCACTGCAATAATAAAAATAATAAAATGTATAAAATATACGTACGCGCACGAGATCAAAACGAAAACGGATTTGTTTTTATGGTTTCGAAAACACGCGCACGCGTGGGAAGGGTGCGAAAAACCAGTAGTTTTTATTTTACAAACGACCGGACGTTTATCCCGAGGGATTTACGGGGACGGCCACATTATTATGTGAAACGAAAAGCCGGCCGAGCTTATCACAGTACAACAACGCCGGATCGCGATTTCAGTCGAGTAAACCACTTCGTCGCGCCCCCCCAAACGACGACGCGCCGCGGTTTTATTATTGCATTTCCTTGTGTTATTTTATTTTTTCTACACGCCCTGCTGAACTTTTTTTCATTTCCTCGTAAATAAAAGAAAAAAAAACCACAACTACAGACAATCAATGATGTAGCGTAGAGGGATACTCCGCGAATTTTAAGGAGTGCGTCGTATTAAAAAAAAATAATGAAGACAGCGGAGACGCGTTAGAAAATATGCCTAAGACCGATATGATGTAATATGGTCGGTGTGCTTAAGGGAGACAACAGGTGAAGCAAAGTGACGTACTTAGACGTGAATTTTTTTTTTTTTGAGGGGGGAAGAGAAGTGATTATAAAATAAACTACATAAAACAGTATTACAAAAGTATTTTAAAACGTAAACCGTTCGTTTTATTATGATGGACAATTTGCCATACCCAAGCGCAATAACAATTAATTAGAATATATATTTTAGTTTATACATCATCTCATGAGAAATTAATCGTTCGTAAAAATTTTCCGATGGGGGTTATTGTCACGTTTTTTTTTTTTTCCTAAAACAATATCACTTTATACTTAGTATCTATGTTATATATATATATATATTATCGTGTTATATAATAACTTAATTATTAGTTATAACTAATATTCCGTGTTTTAAATCATAATGTTACCTATAGTATCTACGAAATATCGTAGAAAATCTTTTTTTAATTAAATTTTTTCTATACGTTTTCGGGTTACGTATTTCGTGGTGTGGCTTGTCCCCACCCCTGTATATAATATGGTATACCACTGGTGAAGCAATATTTTTTTCGATTTTCTACGTTAAAATAATTTTGAGAAACACATGATTTACGTACAATAGTAAAATCCATACTTTGTGATCATTTATAATTTCTAGACACATTACATCGGAGTCATCAAAAGAATAAACCATTTATCGATAGTTTTTTCTCGTGCATTTAAAAAAAAAACCCCCGAAAAATAAGATTTTAAATGCCTTTAATTAACATTGTAATTCGTCTAAAAATTTAATTTAATTTTAAGTATGCGAATAACTTTTAACTTTCAAATACCCGCAAATAAATGAGGTGTGAAGAGAAGAGCGTGCACGAGCAGTACACGAACCTCGAATTCGAATTTCGGTGCCCAAATTAAGCGTTCTTTTATGAATTACATTATAGCCAACTCGGATTGTTGACCCTGTTGTCCCTGTACGGTATTTTAGTAAAATACAGTTAAGTGCGTCAATAAAAGCACGCCCAATCATATACACGTCATTACAACGCTGACAACTGTCGAATAATAATATATCGAATAGAATTTCTTTGTCGTAACAAATCATATAGAAAAAACGAGTCGTAAAATATACGGCGTAAAAATAATTTTGATCGTACGAAATTTTTCGTTGGATTTCCGTTAAGGTAACACGGACGTTATGCGCAGTTATAGCAATACGAGCCGATTAGTGCAAACGGGTTACAACTGCTGAAGATGACGATGATAAATGAACAGAAAAAAAAAACCGTATAAATTCGTAGGGAATTTCGAAGAATAATCCATTTTCGCATCCTCACACAACAATTCTAAAACGAAAACGTAGTTACTGCAGAAAAAGAAAAAAGCGTCAGTGTCGGACTAGTGGGCGACGTTATTATATTTTACAGTTTTTTTTTTTTTTAACGCGTATACAAATATTATTGTGACTACTATATAATATGACTACACTATTGTATACACACACACACACACATGCGCTATTCTCGGCCATTAGACCGGTCTGACAAGAGAAACACACACAAAAACAAACGTTTATATAATAATAATAATAATAATAACATAGACGGTACAGTGACCGGTGTCGTGACGCGTTATATCTATCCATACGCGTTTTATTCTTAAAAAAAAAAATTATTTTTTTTTTCTTTCGGATTTCTCACATTAAAATATCATTTAGCTCCCGCAATATTCGGACGGAACGTAGTGCCTAATAATAATATAAAATAATACACATTACACAGTTACAGCGTGTAAAACATTATTATTATTATTATATACGCGCGGAGAAGAAGAAGTAGTCCTACAGTATAAGTAGTAGTAGTAGTCGGATAGTTTATAATATAGTCTCGATAATAGAAACGTAAGCGAGGAAGGAAAAGAAAAATAAATTACATACGAACACGGATATCAATCTAAAATGCCCGTCGGGTCATAATGTAAAAAAAAAAACTACTACTACTACTGTTCCGGATCCGAGAAATTACACACACGTTTATCTCGTCTACGATATATACTGAAGCTGAGACACACTTCCCACTCGCCCCACCATCGAATAAATACATATAATTATGGATTCGTGATGCGAAGGCCCCAAAATAAATAAACGAGAAATATATTTATTTTTATTTTTTATTAACACTCGGAAATTTATTGTCGTTTTATCATCTCCTTCGCACTACTATTATTTAACATCAGCGAAATATTCAAACTAATAATGAAAATAATAAGTGAATTCGAACATTCAATCAACAATTAAAGTGAATTCGTCAAAATCCACGTATGCGGGGAGTATTACGCGGTTGTCGTGCGAGAGAGATACACGGACGTGAACAACACAAGACAAATGAAGGCGGCTATTATTAAAATAGAAGTAATGAAAACGAGGACACGGAGAAGACTATTTTTCGTATTAGTCGTACTGAACTAAAACAACAAACACGGAGATTAATGGTAGAGCTATAGCTGTTAAAAACTGCAGATAGGACACTACTATTAATAATAAGATACGTACACGATTGTTATTTCATAACTGTAACGTTTATTATGTCGTGTAAATGGGGAAATGATCGCAAAACGGTTGGATGTAAAAATCGTATGACGGCCGTACGAAAACAACAACAGCGTTAACAAATGGAAGTGTATGTAAGAAAGAAAAGGCGTTTTAAAACGTATTGGAAATCCGTTTATTTTGCTGTATTGCTGCAGCTGGTCTCCACCCGGAATCATTCCGAAAAATAGAAAAGAAAAACTGGTCATTTTTTTGTTTTTCGTTTTTGAAGCACAATACGTACGACGATGTACATATAACATTATAGTTAGCCTGGCTAACCGTCAAAAAATGTATAGCGTTCGAAATTCGTCACGACGGTGACTTTTCTAGAAATATCGATGCCAAAATGGTATTTTTTTTCACGTATCGAACGTTCGTTTTCCGCACGTTATTACAACAACAACGGTAATAATAAAAAAAAAATTATATTTTAATTTTAAACCGTTGGCTGGTTCCCGTCGTAGAAAGAACGTTCACCGATCTGAATAGTGCGCGGAGGACGATCTCGAGATCTCCACAATAGAGTGTGGTCCCGACAAACCACAATTGAATTTTTTACCGATACCGGGGGGAATAATGCGCAAAATTATATGTTTGTGAAATGACGAAATACTATTCTGTAACTGTGCAATGAAAATCGAATAAAATTACCGGACATAATAGGAAATAGCGAATCGATGTAGAAATGTTATTTGAACCACCGCAGCAAACGAGCGAATTACGGAATTTTCAGAACACTCTTTTATCGTTTCGTGCTTTACTTTACATTTTGTCACTTTTTTTTTTACTAATTTTTTTCTCGCAATAAATTATTATTATTATTATTGAAACTTTAGAGAGAGAAAAAAATGATTTAACTTCTGGTTAAAAAGCGATTAGGTGTTGCTGTGTAAAAACGATCGGAACACTATTTCCGGTAGAATTTTCGATTACAGACATAAAAAAACAAACACATTCAGATTTAGAAAATATTTAGATTCTGTGTGGGTAGCAGCCAAAAATCTATTGGTTTCACAAAGATGTGTTTTTTGTTTTTCATTTCATTTTATGTCTGTATCCGAAAAATTCTACCAAATGCAGTCGTATTTCGTTCCCGGTAACAAATCGCATCTACAGTCGGTACTACCAGACAGGTTTTCTCTATGTTTTTTTTTTTTTTTTTTTAAACGTCGGAAAAAAACTACCGAAAAATTACGTGAAAACGGTAAAATACGCACTTTCGTCACAATCGATTAACGTTATTTCTTCGTAATTTTTAAACTAAATGGTCATAGAAATCTGAAATTCACAACGAACACAACTATGTGACTTCGGACCGGTATTAACGAGACAACGTTTTCGAAAATTGTTTTTTAATTTTCAGCTATTTACAGAGCAATTGCTATATTTTTAGAAGTATTTAATTCGTAAAAGAGGTAATTTTTGATTTTATGGCTTAAACGTTTAAAACGATTTCGGATGTGATTTGTCACTTCGACTATATTCATCAAAAAAAAAAAAAATCTCGAAAACCGTCACGGTTTCCTTTCAAATTTTTCGACAAACTGTATTATTACACGGCCGCCGACGCGTTCTCCGCTCAGAACCATTTGTGTCCATTGTGCAATGCAGTTTACGCGATCGCTTTCAAATTCACAGTGATATAACAACAACAATATAATATACTCTAAAATCATTATCCCGTGAGTAATTCACTTGACCGAAGTTCGCAAAACTCCGAGGCTTTTTTTTTTCGAATAAAGTTTAACGAGATAAACAACCATTTCGAGGACGCGTATCGTTTAGAGAATCGTTTCTCACTCAACCTTTTTTCATTCGCGTACCCCCCCCCCCATTGACCTCTCACCACTGCTTTGCGAACCGCCTCCTCAAATGTCAACTCGTCGTCACGTATTTTCACACAAGATAGACGATGAGAGTTTACGAAATGAGTGAAATGCAATATTTGCAAATATTTATTTATTGTGATCGGCGTGTGCTATACAACCAATGTGTATACAAAAAAAAAAAAAAAATATTAAGTTAAAAATTTAATTTCAACGTGATCCTTTTAGCTACTAAATATTTATATACGGTATAGTGACACGGACACTTTGAAAGCGAGCGGCCGACTAGAACGGACGTCAGTGTCAAACAAACCGTTTTTTATCCGAATATAAGACGAAAACGGTTAATGATTTTCAAAATAGGCGCGTAAAATCAAGTGTACACGTGCCGCCGCCTATATTTAATATTATGAAAAACCGATTTACAATATTCAGCGCAAATTCTCAAATGCAACGAATTTCACTATTTCGCGCGCCATTGCGGTTTTTTTCCCCGCACACCCCTCGTACCGCCGGTCGAGAAACGCTGGTTTAGAGAGGTACGTATATAGAGAAATCGATTAAAAATACTTTTTTTGTCGCTCTTCCTTTTGCCGGTATGCGCTGTGGAAAAAAAAAAAGCCATTTTGTATTTACTCTTAAGGGGAAATAAAGCGAGTGTGCACCACTGCGAGCAGCCCGTCCATTTATTGTATAATTCGTACACGATAATTATTATTGTTATTATTATTGTTATTGTTATTATTATTGTTATTCAATCACCGAGGAAAATCACATACGCATCATACAAAAAAAAAAAAACATCCCTTAGTATATGTATATATATAAAGTTATAACGCGTATCGCAATATATACGAGTCACGCGCGTCGTCACTTGACCCTCGTCGTCGACCAACAACAAAACAATAACAACAACAACACACCGCGAGAAAAGCGTTTATATTGTGCGCTGTAAATTATACGCACGGTGCACAAGATGAGGAGGAGGTGGAGGAGGTGGAGGAGGTTTGTTGTATATAACAAACGCACTGGCACCGTACGGCGGCCGCGATTCCACACAACTAGTGGCGACACGCTCCGTTTGACAGTGCGCGCGCGGTGTGTGTTGTACGTTTTTTTTTTTTTCGTGTCCGTCCGCCTCTCCTCCACGCCGCCGCCGCCGCCGCCGCTGTCGTCCCGCCGCGCGTTTCCTATTTTGCGGCCGTCGTGCGGTCGCGGTCACAGTGTGTATAATACCGCGCGAACAACGACGACGACGACAAACGCGAGCGCGTATATTATCCCCCTTACTGATGGATTTTTTTTTTTTTATATCATTTTTCTTCCGTTTCGTTTCGGTTTTGTTTTTTTTTTTTCTTTTTTTTTTTTTTTTTTTTTGTTCGTCACAGAAAACGGTCACGTCATCTTGAAAATACGTTTAATCATCGCAAATTAATTCTGCGCCGGTATCGTTTCGACCCCCGGCCTCCCAGCGACTTTTTACTCTTTTCAATCGAACCACGTCCGTTTTACACTACACACACACGCGATCGAAAAAATAAACGAAGCGTATCACACATTTTCACGGGCCGAGCGTGATATGATTATAGAAATTCGAGGCCTCGTCGACAGATTAAAAACTCATTCGGGCCATCCGATTTTTTTCCAACAACGACACGGTAAAATAGTTGACGACGTTTCGCATACCGCCCGGGGCGATTCTGAAAACGGATTCGCGTCGTGCCACGAACTCTGCACTCGACAGAACGGACTTTATCATTTTATTTTTCATACACAAATTCTTTTTTTCTCGATTTCCGAGGAGTTTTACGGAGAGAGAGAGAGAGAGAGAGAATATTTAGAAACGTGTGGAGTGTCGATATCTCAAGTATATAGACTTCTGTACGACGAATAATTCCAATGCGTTTTCGAATTTCAATAATATCGATCAGTGCCCCGTCCCTATACGTTGGAAAAAGAAAACGTCTGTTGTTCGCACTTGAATAAATTACTTTTTAAAGAGTATTTGGAACATGACATACGAAATAATTCGAAAATGAGTATTCAGAATATGTATCATGCCTGAGTATATCGAATACTACTTCACAAAAAGTATTGTAAATACTTTTAGAATACTTTTTTTTTTTTTTACTACTTTTCAGTAATACAAATATCAAATGCAGTATAATAATGTATTATTATAATTATTATTATTATTTAATCGAACACAAACAGTCGTTAACACGTATTTATGGTGTTAAATATTTATTTTTTTCATAAATGAACACGCAATAATTAATTAATTTCTTTCCCCGAAACAATTACTTTTTACATTCATGTAATAACAAATTATTATTCTTATGTAGGTACTATTTAAAATATGATGAGTCTTCAAAATGTATTCGAAATACCGTACACAGAATTCTATTAAAAAGTATTTAAAATACTGTATTCAAAAAAGTATTTAAAAAGTATACGGATTACGGTATTACGAATGTTGTATTCGGAATATTACTAAAGTCTGCGTCTATTTATTTTATATACTATACGTTGTATAGTGAGGTGTAGAGACAAATAGAGAAGAAAATGATACTAAAATGTAACGCGTAAATTAATTATATTTAAATACACTTTTACGAAAATTTACAATGTTCGAAATTAAACTCGGCTAATTTTTACAAAAAAAAAAAAACGCAGTCCATCGGAGTCCATCTTTTTTTTTCGATAATTCACAAGAACGGTGCGGACAATTTGTGTAGTTAAATGGCGTTAGTTAAAGCTAAAATTACATTGTAATTGTTCGGCGTGTTAGACGAGAAATATTTGATCATTTTCACCTAAACCCATTGAAAATTCGTATAACACAAACGACTTTACTCGTATGGAAAATGTACACGAAGACCACCACCACCACCACCACCACCACCGGTGTCACGCTAAAACCGATTCAGACAGTCTGGAAAATATCCATTTTCACACCGCCCGCTCCGACCCAGTACGTTATTTTTATATCCGACACGATTTTAGTGAAAAATCAATCTGCAGGCTTATCGCGGGCCGTAAACGATGGAGCATTAGCAGGAAGACGAAACAGGAAGGCTTTAACGTTTAACGAGAAGACATTTTATAGAATTACATGATAATATCAACGCGTACGCGGTTTTTTTTTTTTTTTTTTTTTTTTGTGTTAAACACTTTATATGAAGAGAAGACGTTGCGGGAAATTGTTGTGTTACAGTCTTGACTAAAACTAAGTTTTTCAAAGATCGATAATAGTGAAACAAATTTGTTATTACAACGAACCCCGTACACGCCGTTCATTTTTATTGTTTTGAAATTATTTCCTCGAAACAACACGAATCTCTCACTCTCTTTCGACGTAATTTCTTTTCGAATTTTCGGTTTTCTCTAATTCTTCGACATCTCGATGTTTCCGCGCGTACACTTTACTTTTTAAAAGCGCGTCCTCAAAAAATAAATAATCGCTTGCCGATCGTTTTTAAGGAATTTTTAAACGCTATTTCCGAAAATACGATGAACAACAACGGCAACCATTGATATTCGCGGCGGGGACGTCGTGTATGCGACGTGTCTTGTTGAAACCAAAATAGTCATCTCGTTTTGAGAAAACTGTTGACGGACCAAAACTGACGTCATTTAATAACGATTTGACGAGATTTTCGTCCGCGCGCACTTTGCGTACGGCGACATGTGAAACTGCACACCATATACTACAAGGACCGTCGGCGAAATCGACAAGAATGTGTTTGCTGAACGGCGCGTTTTTAAGCTAAACTAATATTTGGCGAGCATTCATATTGTCCGAAATAATAATAATAATATTATCGAGAAAAATCTATTTTTAAAATCGGCCGTTTTATAGTAGTACGCCAGTCCGTATCTACACGCTTTACGCGATGAAAACAGTCTTGTGAAACGTATACTATAACGCGAAATCAACGGGGCAGATTTCCAGGACTCGGATGTCGATGATTTTCGCGTTTTTTTTTATTTTTTTTTTTTAGAACGTTTTGGGTGACGCTTTCCTGGTTAAAAATACGATTCAATAACACTCGATAAAAAAATTTACTCGACCTCGTCAAATGTCTCAACGCCTCTTTCCCTCCACCGCCTCCCTCTCATAATGATGCCATCGTTACACCGAAGGAGAAAAACGTCGTTTACGGACACCACCGTCAATCCGCGTCACAAAAGACACAAAATATAATCGATACGATTAATTCGTGATAGACATTTTATACATTCGAATCGAATAACAGTGTATTACGCCACACATATTCCCATCGCACGAATTTATAACACGTTACAAAATGTTTAACGTTTGTCGACAGACACTGAAGTGGACGGCACTCGAAACGTTATAATGAGACGACTGTCCCCGGACACTCCAGGGGACGAGCGCGCGTATTTCATTACGTACCTAATTATAACGAGTGTGTGCGCGCGCGGACCTAAAACATACAAATTCAAGTTAAATAATATAAGACGATTTTTTCCTTCGAACTCCAGCGACCACCATGCACGACGTTTATGAAAAGAGAAAAAAAAATACAAATACAATAATAATAATAATAATAATAATAATAATTACCTTATGGGTGTATAACGTATATATGCGGTTTGGAAATGTCCAATTTTATAACGAACAAACAAAAAGCGAATAAAAAAAAAAAAAAAAAAAGCATTTTGCGTTTTTACATTATACTCGTATAATATGTGTGTAAACATATAAGTTAACGTTATGAATATTAACGATGTCTGCACAGATGATAGGGAAATAACGCGTTGTTAAACGCTAAAATGTAAAAAAAAAAAACCCCCCGCTACCGCTACGAAAATGCGAAAATGCCAATGAAAACGTTTCCCAATATTTTTGTAAACGAAATAAAACGCGTTTCGTAATAAAAGTCGATTTTTTTTTTTTATTTTAGTTATTCCGATAGTGAAAAAATATAATTATCAAAATATTAAATTATGTAAAAATACGTCGAGTCGTGGATGTAATAATCTATTTTTTTTTTTTTTTTGCTTTTATTTGTAAGCTAATAATTAGTCAAAAAAAAAAAAAAAAAATGACGTATATTCTTTTTTTCTTCTTTTCAAACAATTATTTTTATTTTTTTTTTAATTTATTGTATACGTTTTTTTTTCTTTTAAAAATAAGTCACGTGTAAACAACACACATTGACTACTAAACAATTCGATTGTAAAACGTATGAACTCTTGTCTCCTCGCAACGAGCTGCAGTACATAATAAGGCTACTCGCGGAGACGAACCGTTTCATTTCTATATAAGGTTTATTTAAAAAATTTTATACACACGTTTTTCGTGTTTTTTTTTTCGAATAAAAAGAGAAATACTTATAAAATAAATCAGAACCGCGAAGCGAATTTTTTTTATATATATATGTTTTTTTTTTTTTTAGGGAAAACGTTCGAAAAGTATTTTAAACCGTCGCGGGCTCTCGTAAATAAAATAAATTACGCGGGATTTAACGACGCGCTGCCCGCGTGTGTGCGGCAATCGTTATTTTTTTTCACGACAATCCGCCAAAGCGCGGCCATCGCGTTATTGTTAATTTTTTGTTTATTTTTTTTTTTTTGTGTATGTGTGTGTGTGTGTGTGTTTCTGACAGACGTCAAACAGATTTACCAGAGCCGAGACAACGATGATTTCCCCGCCTCCGCGGTCGTTCATCTATAGGCGCGTCCGTGTATCCCTGCGTCCACCACGTTCATTATTCATTCGGACATTCGGCGGTTATCGGCTCGTCGGATGATATATCACATACAGCATCGGCGTGCCGTTAGTAATTTCTGAGCGCGGGAACGTTTAAAACTCACAAACAACGATTGAAAATAAATTTTTATACGCGTTCTCTTTACACCGTCCGTCGGGAACGTATTTATTCAGTTACGCATAATTTGCGCGCGCGCGCGGGTGTGTGTGTGTGTGGAGGCAACACAACAAATTTTAAAACGAAAATTTACGTTTCTGTAAAAAAAAAAAAAAAAAAATTTACAAAGTTCTAATGACGTAACAAAAGGAATTTCGAATAACCGAATATTGTATTGGTTTTCAATAATAACGTTTGCAATGACTACGCGAGTCGTACGTTGATTTTCGCATTCGTAAACTATAAAAATCTACGAGTCGTAAACGAATGTACAGCAAACGGTACGAGCCTTTCTGTCGGTATCCCTTGAATGCGCCACTGCTTTTTACACATAATTCCATATACTATAATCGAAGTTTATCGGTAATATATATATTTTTTTTTTCACATAGTTTTCGTGTGTCGAATACTTGATCGAATAATAATAAATGTAACGCAGATTAAACACAACTGTTCGATACGTGTGTATTAAAGATATTAAAAAAAAAAAAAAATGGTGTTTTTTTTTTTCTATCTCGATAATACACACGTTTTAAATACGTATAATAATGAAATAAATAATGTCGCGTTGGACGGTGAGCTATTAGTTTTTTTTTTTTAATAATAATAAAACCACGAATTGATTGATATTGCCCATTTGTTGGCAATCAGTTGTTTTTGAGTTGACACGACTACGTACGTTTTCAATACGTTCAAAAATGTAGAAACGCATTTTGGTACTTTCTACACACACAATGCGACAATATTATGAAGGCTCATATTATCAACAATTTATTTTACAATCAAAATGAATATGTTCGATTTTCAAATGCGTTTATTTTTCCCGTTCGCCTCTGCTATACCCCGGGGGCATATCTACTGTGTATCAGCGGTGCGGCGTACGTGATAAAAATAAATATTTAGACACGAGAATTGTGTTGTGTTCGATCGTCCGCTCAACGCTCGAAAAACAAAAATGTCGTATTTTTTCTTCGCTTGTTCGAATAGAACATATTTCAATTATTTATTTCCTTAACGTCATTTAAAATAAGGAGACTTTTTTCTTTTCTGGTACGCCAAAAGGGTCTTTAGAAAATGGATTCATAATCAATTTCGAAATCTTCGAAACGCGCGTACAGAACCTAAACGTGTGTCTTTTTTCAGTCTAAAATAAAAATAAAACGAAAATCTATAACGATAATACTTAATATTACAATATATGTCATTTTTACAAAGACGCGATAAAACGCAATAGTTTTTAAATATCAATACTTCCAAAAAAATAAACATAAAATTTGTCACCACGAAAGTAAAAAAAAAAAAAAAAGGCGGCGGCGGCGGATTTGAAACCCCAAACTTTTAAGACGTTTTAAGCGAATAGCCGGTATAAAAATATATTTACGGTTTAAAGAGATTAGATACCGAGATCGGACACTACTGCTTTTGAGTGGAAGAATCGTCAAGCAAACTTACTTCGAAACCTGGTCTTTCTGCACACGCAGAATTGTAACTGAAACTGTACCCGACACTCGGCTTATGTCATATACAAATTGAGAAACGCGTCTGACTAATGACAAACGTAACGATAACAAGGCTCGATTTCGTTTCGTTATTATTATTGGTTTTTTTTCGTTTTCAAACAGTTTTCTTCCCCCATCTTTCAGTCTATAACATATATCTTTAGACAATCGAATACGAGTATGAATATAAAATATTTAATATTTTTTTTTTTTCTTTTTTTTCTTTATGTATACGAAGCGAGTCCAAAGACACCGCGTCTTGAGTGTATTCAATTCGCACAGGAATAGAAGAAACCCGTCCGAGGTACCAATAACTGGACCTCGTGCCAATTTCGAATCGACTCCTTCGTCAACGCCACTGGTGTACTGTACGTTATAACAATATACAAACGACAATTACCTGCAGGTGTTGTCTTCCGTGTGATATTGCAACACGAGACTGACGGGATCGTCCGGCGACAGATACAATTCTTCTTTGGGCGAAGCTCTGCGTCCCATTTCTTTGGCGTACAGCCCGGGCACCGTCTTGTACACGATCCGTTCCAATATCTTGTCCCGTCTGCAAACGCCCACGCCACATTATACGTACAAAAAATATCAAGACAAAATAATTACGCGCGCAAACTGTACACTGAATTTTTCTCGTTTTCAATATTATACACACACACATATATATATATATATATAACTTTTCGAAATAAACATTTTACCGCCGGCAAAAACGATTTGAGAAGATAAAAACGAAAAATTCAACGGCAACGTTTAAAATCGCGAAATCGGTAAAACTGGAAGGCTGTATTAGAAATATACGCGCGCGATTTGTATATACCGGGGACGTATAATAATAATATACTAACCTGATGCTCAACAACGGCTTGGTTTTGTGCAATTGTACGTCGCATATCGGGCAAAACCGGCTGGTCTCCAAGTACTTGACGATACAGGACCGGCAAACTGCGTGATACAAAAAAAAAAAAAACGACGCGGTGTATGAGTATAAATCAATAACAACGCGACGTTCATATCGGTTTTTAACCGTATAACGACTAAACGACAACAATATGTTTCAATAATAATAATAATAATAAAAACTAGCGCAAATATACGTACTTCCACGATAACGGGGTGTTATTAATCATATCGTTTGCACAACGCACTCTGTAAACACAAAGTTAAAACCCCCTCGCGTGCACGCAATTATCCTTAAAAGGAACCGGTGACAAAACCGGCTCGCGCGCTCCTCTTTCCCGCGCGTCTGATAAACGAATAAATCGCGCGCGTTTTACGGAGACGACGGACGAGCGTTCGAAATGGTCTGACGCAAAATAACAACAACAAAAAAAAAAAATCGCTTTCTCGAAAAATAGATCGAAACGCGATTTCGCAATACGCCAAACGTTCGATCCCGCGCGCGCTTTTCCATCTCGAATAATGAACACGACATATAGGTAAATAATTGCACGAGAACAACTACAAGAAAGCGAATATGGAAAAAAAAGATCATACGAATGAATTTCGTGTGAAATATGCCGACGAATTGTTTTCCTCAACTTCAACGGATAAATATAAATGAATCCGGGCAGCCTCAGACCGTGTAACTCGGAAAAAATTTAAAACGTCGTTTGATCATCGAGGAAAATTTTTAAATAATAATAAAAACAAAACCCCCCATGGTTTTCACAGCTACTGCGTACAGTTGTGACAATGAAAAAAAGAAAAAACGTAACGTGATATACCACCACCGTTTCCCAAATTGTTCTCCTCGGTGTGTAATAAAAATTTACCGAAAAATTGTCGGATTAATTATTTTTAGTTTTATAGTTTATTTTCGATAGAACAATATTTATCGGAATGCTCAAGAAGACGATTTATTTCGTACTAGCATAACCGCAAAGAAAAAAATCGAAACCGTTTACAGAACTCGTAACCCGATAAATACGTATTTACTACCCTTTTTGACTCCACGTAGAAATCAAATATACACGGCGCGTTTAATGTCAAGTCTGGTGAAGTAATTGTAAAATGTAAACCCTAACCGAGTTCAACGATACGATCCTCGCACGTTCGGACTCGTTTGCAAAATCCTATAGACATAATACTAAAATTAAGCCAAATGAGATCGAATATACGAATCGTATAATAGAATACGCGGATTTTACAATTACGCGTCGAAAAAAAAAATATATACATTTTTACTAGTTCGATTATTTATTTTATACTAAAAAAAAAAAAAAAAATTTACTTAAAATTGACTTATTCGTTTATTTTAAACGGATGAGGCTCGATTACATCTATTCAAATATGGTATTCGAGTGGTCGAGACTAACGAAAAAAATAATAAAACGTTTTAAACGAGTAAAATTTGATGAGAAGAACGGATGAATTTCTCTAGGTCGTTTACGCGGCTTTCGTCACTCTATTCCCGAGGAGGAGGAGGGAAATATTTGTAAAATCAATTATTCGATAGCTTAAATAAATACAAATTTTTAACGCGTTTTTTACTATACGCGAATAGGAGCGAAGAAAGACTAAATAAACGACTTAAGAAATCGGGCCAAATATTTCCGTCCAAAAGTGCGTGTATACGAAAAGTCTAAACGTTTTTGGATAAAAGTGAAACGTACGAAGAATGACGTTCCCTGGGTTTCGGGAATATAATTGGCAATTGATTTTAACGAAACGTTTCGATATTGTCTACACAAATCGATTCGGAACGATTTTAAAAACTACGTAATAATGGGTGTCTGTAAAAAAAAAATATATAAATATATAATATTGGCGTTCAATTGCAGAAATTCAGCGGAATAGACGACACGGATACGTTTCGTAAGCGCGACGACCTTAAAACAAAAGTTAGTGAAATTAAGCTGTAGTTAATACTCGAGACTTTTTCTTCTTCTTTATTTTTTCAAGTTTACTGTTACAAGAATTTTTTATACGATTTAAAACGATTTTCTTCAAAGGATTACTAGTGGTGGTGGTGAGTAGACTCTTGGCTTTCCTACGTCTATGTTCCTACGTCACCACCGGACTTATTATCGTACAAAAAAAAACACGATTCGACGGATCAAGAGTTTTGTGAAAATTATACGATTCACAACCGCGGTCTGAGATTTCGGTAAATCTACACCATTTTTACGTATTATTATAGCGTACCAAGACTCCGATATCGATACGCCGAGAACGCGAATACTCATTTTATTTTTTATTTTTACAACGGGAACATTATAAAATCATTCGTTATATCCGTCACGCATTCGCGGATCGTGTGACACGCGTATATATATATATACTCGCGCGCGGCCATCGTCCCCCCGCCGGTCACGAGTGCAGACAGCGACCAAAAGACACAATACGTTATAATATTATTATAATAATAATACGTAAAAAATTATAATAATAATAATATGCGTCGTCGTGTGCTAAACTATTTTATTTCTTACGAACGCGTTTCACGTTACGATATTATTACGTTGGTTTTTTTTTTTTTGTTTTTTTCCTAATAAAATATTTCGTCTGAAAAGTAATCGTGCGCATTGTAGAGAAACGCGAAACAATCTCCATGCCGTGTACGCGACTGCGAGTCGTTATTTTTCAACGCGATTAACCCGTTTATATAACATAATATCAATCGTCGTGTCCGACAAAACGCCGTAGTGTGTTGCCGGTGTATTACGTTTAAAACGAAACGGAGCGTACGTGGTACAGACGAATTTCAGGTATTACACGCGTATTAACTGAAAGGAGTTTATTCGACGACGAGAAGAGTTTAAAAGAAAGAAACCTTCCCCCTAAAACGGACCAATCGTAACCAGAGAAATCTTATTCCCCCCGCGTAAATCGAAAAGAGTGAAGAGAATCCAAATGAAATCCTAAACGTACATTTTGCATTAGTCGAGAAGTAACGTTTTTCAGTGATAACATAACCGCGTAACTCATTCATCCAACTTAAATACTTGTTTAAATTTCACTATAATTATATTTGGGATGTTGACGTTGCGTTGGTAGGCCCAACTGTAAAAAAAAAAAAACAATATTTTCGTTTTCCCAATCCTGGCGTTTATAGACTGGCGAAAATAAAAAATCAATAAACATTCATATTTGATACATAATAAATATATTAACAGAAAATAAAATATTCGCATATATATATATATATATATATATATGTAATAAAACAATTTTAATATATATTTGAAAAGTATTATGATATAAAACTGCTGGCCGATTAATTTGTTGCTTGATTTTACTTAGCTATAACGAAATCCGTATGCACAAATCATGAATCCTCGGATTGTAATCGCGAATATATTGATTTTAATCAAACACACATTACGCTCATTTTATTCCGACACACGTTTTCTCACGCAGTTAACTCGATAAAATTCACAAAAGCGAGCTGCAATACCAAATATTGTCACTAAAACGATTGCCAGTTTTTTCATTGGAGATCTGGAACGCTATATTTCACTCAACAACAATCGAGTTTTCACATTTATCGTCACAATATAATTGCGACCGAATACGTCGTTTGAATAGTAATGGATTTCTTGAAAGTCATATAATTACTTTCCAATCGCCTAAATGTTCAATGTGTATTAATAAACCACTCAAAAACCAATTTTATATCGTCAAACTCAGTTTTTTTTTTTTTACTAATAATATGCAAGGCCGGCGGCTCAAGGTATAGGCGAGGTAGGCATTTTCGGAAGTGCGTCGATTTCAAAAAAAAGTGTTCTTTAATTATATTTAAGATTTCGATCGACATATTAGAAAATATTTAAACTCGTCAGTTAAAAAACATTCATAGGCTACCTATATAATAATGAGTAATATAAATGTTTATAATAATTCCTAGTTTGTAAGTGCGCCACGTATTATTATAATGGGTATTTATAGGTCTTGATAATATATATTAATAATGATGTATACGAAAAGAACACTATATATAATTTACTTACACGAACAAGTGAACAAAAATTAGATCTCGAGTGTAAAAATACGTGCAAAACCAATTATATAGAACTCAACCCGAAAACGTATTATGTACGATAATAAGAATCCAATATCGACTCTACTACGACGGAGAGGAGTTTCTCGAAGCTTTCAGATATGAAAAAACGATTTACGATCAACTATATCTCAAGACAAATATTAGTAATAAGACTTGGTTTCATTAAAATCGCAAGAAAAGTTAATTTTAAATTAAACAAAAATTGATATCATTAATATTATATTATATATATATATATATATATATATTTTTTTTTTTTTTTAATTTCGTAGTTGAAAACTTTAAAAGAAATAAATAAATATATCTAATGTCAATGAATACGTGTGTATAATTAAATTTTACAATATAGTACGCCTATGCGAAAGTGTTAATTACACCAATAGATTAGTGGTGAATACCGTATAAATAATTGTGTTATAGTTAATTTTAAATAAAGAATAAGACGCATTTTTCTAATAAGAAGTAAAAAAAAAAAAAAAAATGGAAGTAAGTCCATTATGTATTTTATCGGACAGGGGACTCTGAAATTATCATATAAGAAGGGCCAAATTCTTATTGTAATCTATTTTTCACTTGAGCCGGCTATGACAATTTGCGTAAATTTTAATAAATATTAGAATAAAATAATATGTAATAAATAGGGCCTAGATATTGAAGCCCTAAAAAACCTATAAAGTTGTAATTTATGACCTAAAAAATAAAAAATAAATGCCTTTTTGGAAATTTAATTTACAACTAAAAAAAAAAGTACTTTTAAATATTATTTAAATTATCCATATCTTATATGTATATATACTTTTTGTAAATATTTTATTAATTACAATTAATATACTTGCACATGATTGTATTAGGTATACTCGTACGTATTAATATATTTATACAACGTATTTTATATTACTTATTTGCAATCTTTTTTCTCAACTTTTTTTTTAAACCAACATTTATGTACGAATTTTCAGTTATACTTAAGTAAAAATGAATACGACGTAAAAAAAAAATAGTAAACCGGGGTTTTTTTGTCGATTATTTTATTCTTTATTTATTTATTCAATGAATAAATAAATAAAGAATAAAATGACCTTAAAATGTCAAAAAATGCTTTAAAGCCAAATAATGCAATATAAAAATTAGTTATTTATATTCGTGTATGTTATTTAATCACGATTTTAACTAGGAAATCATCATCTAAGACGTTCTAAAAAAAAAATAGCGCAAATATCATCAACATCCGAGCACTAGTAATAAGGAGAACGGATATACGATAGGTACCAATGAGACCATAACGCAAATGGTTCGTTGCAGAGACGTTCGTACAGCAGTAGCGATCGTCATCGACATTATCCGAAGGCTGAGCAAAGAAATAAATAACGAATCTATTTTTCCTATACGCAAGACATAAAAATTTTCGTTGAGTACAAAACAATTTTTTTACGTTCTGCGGCGAATTTTCCCGTTTTTCGATTCTCGCAGTGAAGCGAAAGACGCGTATTTGATTTTACGACTATGCAGCACGTGTAGTTTACAATTTTCTGAATAGGAAACGCGTTGCTGTTCCGTGCTACTTAATTTGAAATGTTTTTCGATTTTCGCTTTCCTGCCCTCCTTTTTCCCAAATAGTTTTCTTAAGAATAAATGGAGAAACTATCGACAATTTTAAACGAACTACCGCCCCCGCAACCACATAAAACGACACGGACACGAACAAGAACAATTTTTTTTTTATTTAAAACTTAAAAGCCAAAAACACAACCTTAGACGACATAAAATATTTTAAGTACAAACCCGAGTGTATTTTATTGTCGTTATTATTTTTCCCCTAAACATTTGAAGTGTAATCGAAAAAAAGATTCCGAGTAATATGAAAAACTTTTCAGATACATAAAATATATAATATTATACTATATCAACACACGATTTTGCTACTATTATGGTATCGGAAAGTAACTCGTTTAATTTTGCGTTATTTTTAACGGTTAAATATCGAAAAACGTCAAAGAAATAAACGGAGTTTCGAGTATTGTGTTTTAACGCGTTATACGGAAATCTATTTAATACAAATCGACCAAGTGATCCCCACTCGAATCGCAGGACATCTTTTTTACTATATCGTCTACACTTTTTTTTATACTAACGAGTCGACATTATTTGCCGTGAAATTGTCGATTCACATGCGATATAAACATTTTCACACCGTCCAACAATACTAGTAAAATGAAGAAAAAAATTTTTTTTTTAGAAAGATTTTTAAAAGAATTTTTTATTAGTATCCCATTTGTACACGGTTTGCGCATAAAAATTGGCGATGAGACACTATAAAATTGTCCCGTTGTGCACACAAATTCGGCGGACTTATCGAAAACCTTGGGAACGAATAGATTTTTTTTTGTTTTACAATATACAATCGAGTGTAATTATACAACGTGTCTGCGCGGCACAGTTGAACGGTCGGAAGATCGTTGGACCGTGGATGCGACGACCTTGATCGTTGGGTATACAATCAATTGAAACGACCAATTCTCGAATAATAATATAATCTTCGCGTGATATTTTTTTTTATTTCCCACCTGTGCTTATACATTATTAGTATTATTTTATGTGCTATCTGAACGTAACGCAACGATCATCATTAGCCGCTATATACTTACTCTGCTGCGACGACGACGACGTTCTACGCGAAACCCGTTGGATTTAAAATAAAAAAAAAAAAAATGAAATTTCGTTGTAATTTTTCGCCCGTGGTTCACACAACACATCATCTAACCCCGTCGACCTCATTTATCGCTGCTGCACCATCGAATTACGCACATAAATCATTTAAAATCAATAAAATCACATATTACTGCGCGCGTTCATACATTGAATATTTTAAAATCCGCGGACGTGGAAATATTAAAACGAATTTCAATAAAAAAAAAAAAAAAAAAAACCCTCGGCGAGTATACGGAAACGTATCTCGTTATGCGCAAAATTGTTGCGAACACAAAAAAAGAAAAAAAAAACGTCTTTTATCCTGAAAAAGAAAAAAATACATTCCGCGAAGATTACTTATTTTCGAACACTCGTCCAAATAAAACACGCGTGTGCCAAAAAAAAAAAAAAAAATAATAATTTCCATTTTTGAATTTTTTTACTACTCGTGCTGCTGGTACGTTGAACGTTTTTTTTTTTTTTTTTTCTACATTAAATTTTAATTCTATAACGCGCGTCTCCTAACGCGCATATTGTCGAGGACACATCGTCGTTGCTAATCGTCGACAATTCTATAGCGGACGACAGAATACACTCTGCGCCGAATAGCTATTCAAACGCAAACGAATAACCGTCTGAACACTGTACCCAACACTCTTGGTATACGCGTTAAACCTCATAATATTATACAAACGCTAACCGCATTATTCCCACGCGTATTCGGATAATATTCTAGACAATATTTAAACGTTTTACACACAAGCGTAACAAAGGGTTTAAAAATCCCGTACGATAGTTATGGACAGCCGTTACATAGTAAAACCGTTGTTCCGTATACGCGCGCAGTTTCATATCTCCCACCAACGCATCGTCTTCGCGCTGAAAATTCTATTCCATACACATGACACTTCGCTGAAAGTCGGAACTCGCCGAAATTTCGATACAGTACAGTATACACAACGCCAAATTTCAATATTATTATACGGTAGTTTCAATAGGTGTAAATATGTAACGGTGATTACTATTTATATGAGTAGCTACAATAAAAAAAATATTTGTTCCTTTGGAACGTCACGCGAACGGTGCTGGACTAAACGCCGTAGGATTATAAATAATAATAATAATAATAATAAAAAGAACTAGTTCACTTACATAAATATTCGTTAAACGAAATATTAAATTAAAAACACACTTACACGAATGCAGGCACTCGACAATCGTTGTGGGTTCGATGTAGTAACCTGCGCACAGGACACATAATAAATGCGGGTTCAGGTCTTTAACGAGTTCCCGGCGTTTTTCTTTCATGGCTGTCACTCTCTGTAAGAAAGGATGAAAAAAATGAAACGAGTTAATATTTTTGTTAAACAAAATTTTGACACGTTCGTGACTAATCAACATTCACATAAACACCATATTATATTATCAATGGCATTATTATACTCGTTGTGTCCCCGTAAATAACACATATAGCTGGGCTAAAATTGTTCTACAGGCATTTTACATGAGTTTTTCTTCTCCCCTTTTCAGTTCAAATTATAATTGATTGTCGGCCATAATTATAATACGCGCCCACGATTTAGTTCATCGAATGGAACAGTTGTTTTTATTTTTTTTTTTTCCATATTTTATAATTGCGTATTTAGAGTTTGCTTTTTGAGTATTGAGGAAAAAAACGATTGTAAAATCGTGTATTTCTTTTACGAACGCCGCGAGAAGGAAACGACCGCGAGACGTGCAGATTGGCTAAATCATTTTAAACACATTATACGCTCCGGTATAGAACGATATCGTACAATATGTGAAAAGACATAAATAATTAGTCGATATAAATCCATTTTTCTTGTGCGTTCCGATAGTTGGTTTTTGAAACAACATATTATATATATATATATATACACAAACGAGTATATGTCATTCATCGCGGCGGCGAAACACATAATAACAATAATTTAAAGTTTTCCATCTAACACCACAATATTGTAATTAATTTCTAATTTTTACGTAAACAATAATGTTTGATCTCCATACAACGTTTCTTTTCTTTTTCCCGTGTATATATATATATATATATATATATATATATATATATATATATATATAACCATTTAACTCGTTGAAATCATTCAACATTTCTATTGATTTCACCTCTATTCTTAATTCTAAATCCGAACCCACAATTAAATTAATTATTTTTTTAATTTTGGAAGTTATTCATTATATAATAGTTCCGTATGTTTTTTTTTCTTTGTTTTGTCTTTTTTCTTTCTGTAGAAGCCAATAAAAAAAAAACTCACCCCCCCATTTTTTTCATTATTATTCTACAGCCTCTCAATTATAATCACTTTGACGTGTTCGTTTTCAATTTTAATCTATATAAAAGTTTCATCCCCCGCAATCCAGATATAGTACTACTGTACTCTATAAATATACACAACAGGAAAAAAAATGTAGAAAAAATACTTTATAACGTAAAACGTGCGGTGTGCGGCGCGAAGTAGCTCTTATAATAACTATAGACTTAAGGGAATTGAAAGCGGGCGTTTTCTCTCTTCGTCTGACACACACGAAACATAGCAAAATAGACATTTCCTACTTCCAGCGTACCGATCGATCTAGTGGTGCGATAAGAAATTTGAAAACAGATTTGAATTCGTCGTGAATTTTACTATAGAACGAATTTTCCACTTTTTTCATTTTTTTATCTTGAAACCTTTAAAAGTTAATTGTTGGCCAATTTTTTTTTATTTTAAAATTGTTCAATTAATTTTTAAGGATTTATGAGAAAAAATTAAAAATATAGGAGAGTCGATGATGTCAAGTAGATTTCACGAGGAATTCAAATCTGTTTTCAAATGTTTTATCACACCACGAGATCGATCGGTACGTTGGAAGTAGGAAACACTTATTTTGCTATGTTTCATGTGTGTAAGACGAAGAGAAAAATATCCGCTTTCAATTCCCTTCACAGCATATAACTCACTGTATGATTATACAACCTTCCCACGCAGAATATATATATAAATACTCAGTAAATAATATTTATGCACTGGTACATAATTCCCAATATTTATTATTATTATAAAATGTATTATTATTAATATTAAATCGATAAGATTCTTCCGATATAATAATATTGTTCTTCACCCAGAGGTTCTCAAACCGTGAAATCGCAATAAAAGGTTCGCTAAAATATTCACGAGAAGAACAAGAGACGTGAAAAAGAATTATTAATAATTCGTTGGAAACTTTGAAGAAAATTCAATAAAAATGAGTTTCAACCGTAAATATTTAATGGATTTCTGCAAGTTTTCTATTCAAAGTACCTATATAACACTCCGCTAAAGCTATAAACGCTGCTTGCTTCTCGCATCCAATTCTTCATATAATCTTGTAATGTTGGATTTTCCATTTTTTTTTTTCTTTTTACATTCGTTTACCAAATAAATCATATTTTACACACACACACACATTTACACTATAAATAAATTAGTTTTATTCAAATATATTGTTATATAATATTTTAATAATCCGTGTTTCATAGAAAAACTTAAAATTGATTTGGGTGCTAAATATGAATATTGTTAGGAATGGATCGCATCAGTAAAAAGTTTAGAAACCTCTGTTCTACACAATATTATATACCTACATAAGTACAAAACTGTAATATCATTTATTTATATAACTTTTTTGATTTTAAATTTCACACGCGTCTACGAATAGACGGCCCATTGTCGCGTTAAAACTAAGAATTTTATTCTCGCATGCATTTTGATGAAATATAACAAACGTCTGGAAAGGATTTTCTGCTCCCTTTATGCTCTCACTGCGGCGGTGGTATACTAACACACACACAAAGGAATCGCGCAAGCAAGACCCGAGGGAAACGCTATGTAATATGATGTAACGACTGGGGTAAACGAGCTAGCTCTGCAGCAGCAGGGGATCAATGATACGCATTTCATTAAAAAGTATAAAAAAAAAAAGAAAACGATGAAATTCTACTGTAAGTGTATCACGATAACGAGTGGCTGCTGTGGTTGTTATATTTATAAAAAGAAAGAAAAAATGTATTTACTTCTTCCTTATACTGCACGCGATACAAATATCGTTCTTCTTTATACCAAAAAAAAAAAAAAAATAGGTTTATTCCAATGAAATTATAAATAACGTCAATATATTATGTACATGCATATAAGAACGTTTTCCCTACAGTCAATATACTTATCGATACTTTACGCGATATTATAATTCGTCCCTCCACTTGGAGAGCAAAAAAAGAGACTACAACAAATCTCGGGCCGGAATTATTCTCCCCTCGATATATTGTATATGCGTCGAGAACATTATTTAAAAAAGAAACCAATGCGGAATAAGAATTGCTCTTGAAACTCTTATGTCCGGATATTCATTACTTAAACGTAATGCCCTCGTCCAAATATACTATGTCGTCGTCGTCGTTGTTTGCTTTTTTTTTCATAAAAACGCCTTCAAATACTCAGAGAATTTATATACACATAATGGGTGTACTCGTATGTTTGGTCGGCAACGCTATATTATTAACGTGAATAAATCGATTTTGATTTTTTCTTTTTTGGAATTATAAATTGTAGAGCAAAACACTACGGTTAATGTATGTACAGGAACCAAGACAAGCCAAATATATTTATTTTTTTACCTATTTTTCAATAAACTATTAACCGAGTCAGTCGGCTTCGCTCGAGTATACGCGTTTAATTATTGTAAATTCAAACTCGACTTGTCTGTGGTAATTAATTTTTTTTTAAATTTTATACTTTTATTTTGTTTTTTCTTCGTTTTTCAGAAAAACTCGTAACAATTCCAAATGATTCGATTGCCAGTGCGATATTATTCTATGAGTTATACACGTAAGACGGTTGCGAAACAAGAAATGTTTTGTTTCCTATGGTGTTACAGCTGCAGGTGCGCGTCCAAGAAATACGCATATTTCACCAGTTTTTGATCGTTTGTTTTTTTCGCATTATCGTAATAAGTACAATATTTGAATAATTGATTGTCGACATTCGGATTCATTTATCTCAAAACCATTTAAAAATTATATAAACGCGTCGTATAAATTGTGTCGTCCACACACGTTATCACCTATCTTATAAATATTACAAACTACTTTATTAACGATATGAACAAAAAAAAAAAAAAAAAAAATGATGTCTTCAATCAACGATTCATTTTCCGATATCAATAATATCATGCGCCGCGAATTGCTTAAATCTTATATAAATTAATATATGCTACGCGTAGTCCACGAAGCAGAATTTCGTAATTATAGTCATTTCCCCCGTAATTCCTTTGAATTTTATATATATATATATATATGATAAACGCGTAAATATATACGTACGCAACTTTACTCGGACGAGTAGAAATTGAGGCGTGTATTTAAATGATATAACCTTGATACAATATATATTATGTATAAATATAGTAACCGATAGTAATATAGTTCAACAGTATTTCTATCGTAAAACACTCGAGAAAATTTTGTGTTAAATACGTACGAACAGACGTTTGCAGTATAGGGTACATTTGTGTCTTTCTTCTCGTATATACCACTCATATATTACCAATCCGAATTTCGTTCAATTTTAAACACTCCCGATATATATATATATATATATATAAGAATAAACCGTGAAATTTTCGATGAAATCGAATTTTCGAACCTATACAAAACTATCAACGAGTGGATAAAAGAGAAAAAATTGCTCGAATCGCTTCGTATAAGCTTTATTGTTGATTTTTACATTAACACAGATAATAAGCCTATATATAAAGTTGATTACATTTGTGTTGTGTTATTACACAGATTTATTTATAATTGTTTTGTCTACAGACCCATATGGGTTTTACGAATTAAAATATATTCTTAGTGTTACGCAATGTTGATTTGTAGAACTTCTTCCGCGTTGTTGCGCAACGTCAAGTTTACCTACACAAACGCAACAAGCACAGGTGATAATTGGAACGGCAAAATTTTCGGAGCGATAAATTTTCATCAATCAGCAATCTAATTTTACGATATATATATATATATGTAATTGACGAATTTTCAAACGTTAGAAGTCGAAAGACATTTTTTTTAATAATATATATTTATATTTGACTATTCGAGTTTTGATGTATGTATACGCGTTATAAATCATTAAATAATACGTTTAATTAACGATACATTTATTTTATTTTTTTTTTTTTTTTTTTGTGTATTTTAAACGGTTTTAAAAAAAAAATCTTACGAAAATGAAATAGCGACAAATTACTTGATCCGTCGCTAAAACTGTTTTAGGATTGTGACGAAGTTAGGACATTGAACGAGAGCACGGATATGCGTCCTATTCATTACTATATTTGCTCTCTCTCTCACCCCACTCCCTCTATAACTCGAATTTTCCGCACGCGTCCGTTTTATCAATTACAACGCTCTCGACGTCGCCGTATTCTCGTTATTAGAGAGTCCCGCCGATTACACGGTAAGTTTTACTCTTATTTTTTCTCGTATATTAGCAGCCGGATTGGATTGTACTGCAACAGGAAGACACGACGAGAACTGGTCGTATATTACAATAAAATCGATGTACATACATATACATAACATTCAAATTGAAAATCGAAATCGATTACACTATCGTCGAGTCTTTTCTTTTTTTTAACCGAAAACAAACTAATAAAAACGTTCGGCGCGAAAAAAAAAAAAAATCCGAATATACTTTTGGCAGGGGCCATTCTAAAAGGGGTTCCACCGCGCGCCCGCGACGCGTTATACGGAAACAAAACGCGGAATTGGATTAACGACCACCGCCGACGCGCGCGCGGTAGGGTCGCCGCCGTACGGCCCTTTTACTTAATCGCATTATCCCAAAAAGGGCGAGGAAAGGGATGAGTTCATCGGAAGAGTTTTACCGAAAATATCGCCAACGCGCACTCCCTCCCTCCCACCCGCCACTAACACTTCCCCGTCCGCGCACGTAAATCATCGTTAAACGCACGACGCGCCGTTGTCACCGCCGCGGCTCGACCCGCGACCGCCTCTCGCGTCAAGTGCGTACCACAGCACACACATAATATACGCAACTGCTGATGCTGTATTCAGAACACAGGTGGGATGGGGACTGTCGAAGGATCGATAAGAATTCCGTTGTAGGCACACGGCGGTAACATGGGGTCGGAAAAGGGAAGAGGAATGGATGGTCTGGAAAATGGCAGTTTTCCAGATGGCCCCACTGGAACGTATTTCTTTTTTTTACGGCCTGGTGTCCAAACATTTTCCGAACGATCCTGAGCGGAGAGCTTCTTTTTTTTTTTGAGATGTATAACAAAAACCGAACTCTTTTTTTTTTTTTTTTTTAGAAATTAAATACCGCCGCTGCGCGCGTATTTGCTGCTGTAATTGATAATCCGAAATTAAAAGAAATAAAATTTTCTTTTCTTTTGACATAAGGTTACGTATCTGATGAACATTTCACGTTCTACGGCCAATTGTAGTTTCAAAATTGCGAAGAAATAACGATAATCGACGATTTGGACGAAATCACGTTTTTACGCGTATTCAAAAGAAAAAAAAAACCAAAAATGACTTTTCTATAGTTACAATAAGTAGACACGATTTGTCGCTACCCTGCAGTAATACCGTAAAGATCAGAGCACTCCTTCTGGTAGAATTTTCGAATACAATCATAACAACAACAAAAAACACATCATTGCAATACCAATACGTTACTCGCTTCGCTCGGAATCCACGTAGATAATTATTATACTATTATAAATTTGATTTTTTTGTAAATATAAAAAAAAACTTAAGAAAAAGACTGAACAACTAATTCGTGTTAAAAAGAAAATATAACTACTATACATACAAATAATAATAAAACATTGAAATGATCAATAAAAATCAATAAATAGTAACAATAAATTCGTATTTTAAAATTTTAATTTTACTATAATGTCAATTGAATAAGATAAACGACAAAAAAAAAATTGGACTATTAAATTACACTTTGTTTGTAGAACACACGTCAGTACGCTCATAATAATACTTTTTGCATGACTGCAGAATAATGAATTTGTATTCGCACATATAGCACCACATGGATTGAAATTAATACGTTGTTCGATACAGAACACGTTGTTTGTTGCTCGAACTATATTATAAAAAAATAATACTTGGAACAAACTAAAATGCTGGGCGAAAACTAAAAAGTGATACGTGGCAACATTAATCCGTAGAATTGCGAAAGGTAATAGAAAATGATGTTTTATCGGTGTTAACTTGTAATATATATATAGCATTCATGGTGAATTTTAAACATTAAAATAATTGTATTGCTATAAAATGGAAACTATTACTTCATTGAAACATTCCCAAGATATTGAACTGATATTAATTATTGGTAACATTTTATGAACCTAAACTAAAAACCTAACCTAAATTCAACATAGAAACAATGTAATGTAACTCTCATTGCACAGAGGGCAATATAGCACAGATAACTAAAAATAAAAAGGAAAAACTACGGCCAATAAGGGGGAACTATAACACCCCTACTGGTCATGTTCTTGAATATATCGTAATAATAATAATAATTCTTAGGGATTTCTTTTTTTGAATTCGGAATATTTTTAAACACACATATATAACTATTAAAAATATTTTTGATTCTGAACGAAAGTTTGTCGCAGTTTATATTTTTGTTCCTGCAGTGTACGAATTTTCGACTATAGAAATTATATGTTCGGATGATCATCTCGTCATGCGTGGCATTACACGTTCCGGTATACCAAACTATATACTTGTTACTCTGTTTGACACGTTTTTCCGATTTTCTCGGTATAGTTTCCTTATATAACTGAAAACAATCAGAAAATTGGAAAAAAATCTAATATATATTATTCTCAAATCACGCTTTTAAACGCGGCCCAAAATAATAATATTATAGTCTCGAAATGTACACCAAATAATATTATGTAACGTTGCACTATACGAATAAGTAAAAAAAAATTTCAAAAATGTCTTCCAATTTCGTGCTAATTATAGCGTGTATAACATGTTAAGCTATTTTTAAGTTATAAAAAAATGGTAATTTTTTTTGATTTTACAAAAACACGTAACGTCTTACGTTACTTCAACTGCAATCAAAACATCTTGACAATCCTGTATAGGTGACAAGTATTTTTCTTTTCACCATTTCAAAACTTTTCGCGACAAAGCGTATTATTATATACAAAAGCTCCGTTCAGAATCGTTTTATTTTACTGTTGCTCTGAAATTTGTAATAATAATAACAAAACTCTAAAGCCTTTATCTATGTAATTCGCTTAAACGATATCCACAACACTCGCAGTACGCGCTACCCTTTTCCTTTTTTAAAAACCGTATTTTTTAATATATACAAAAACAGATTTTAAATAGGATAGCGATCTGCGAGTGTTGTGGATATCGCTTAAATGAATTACTCGGATAACGTTTTAGAGATTATTGCAATGGCGCGTTTGAAGGAGGGTTACGATATTTTAAATAAAATTATTTTTCAGTACCTAATGTATGTTGTATAATTATGTAATAAATTACAAAATGGGTTTGTGTCTAAGACCTTAACATTTTTAGAAAGTTTTCAAATATGAGTTATAATTTAGAGCAAAAATACTGAAATATTGAGACAAACAAGTGTATAAATCATTCGATGTGCTTGAGCCCTATGAGTGACCCTTGATTCGCCCCCCCCCCACTATAAAGTTAAGTCAGACACGCCACTGGTTTATTGTCATTACTATACATAAATTACAATAAAACGATTCTGAGCGGAGTACCGGTATAATATTATTTATTACTCAACAGCTGAACTAGCTCTCGTGAACGGTTTAACTTACATACAGTATATTATTATTATGGGTATAATTTGTATATAATATTAATAGCTGCTGTTCGACACTCGGATTTGCCTACGTATTTGTCTCGGATTCGATTATGTATAGTCTTTTCAACGAGACCAAATCGTACTATAAAAATAAAAAAAATCCACAACAATTCTTTACGATATAAAAATTGGTAACCATGGACATCGATATAATATATTACCCCTGGTAACCGACGGAATAATCTTAAAATTTAGATTTGGCGTCTGCTGATTGATGTCTTTCGGAAAATCGTCGTTACACCCTATTTCGGAAATAAAATTAGACTGCAAGTATAGTCGGGAAATTCTTCATTTCCTGCAAGAGACAGCAATTTTCTTCTCGTAACTGTACTCGCAATAATAATTTATAGTTAACATTTTTTTAACCGCATTGTTACCATATGCTCGGTAATCGGAAAATCGATAATGTATTTTCTCGTATGAAATATGTTTAAGATTCTGTCGATCTCGCCACACAGAGCACTGTGCCTAAAACAATCTACGAATAAAAAACGAACCACATCTCGATATTTTTAATAGTTTTTGTATGAATTTACAAAAACTATTGATTTACATAATTGCGTTTTTAACAAAAAAAAAAAAAAAAATGTGTTTTAACGAAACTATAAACTTCGCTCAGAATCTAAAATAAACATTTTATATCCGATATAAATTGAATAATATTAAAATAACGCAAGGTAATTTTTTTTTTTAACAATTTAATTTACTATAATATATGCACTGCACATTTTCCTCGCAGTTTTTAATTTTATTTATTTTTTGTTTGATCGCTATGTAATTTTCGCATTGTAATACTAATAATATTATGTAATTTTATTCGTTTGTGCTTTCCATTCTGCCATCGTATATATATATATTTTTTTTTCTGCTAAGAAAAGACGTATCTCATCGATGCAAAACAAGAAAATGTTCAGAGTGATTTTAAATATATTTTATATTATAAAAAAAGAAATACAGTGTACAATGTTTCAAAGAGAACCTCATATGGATTTTTCAAAATATCACCCAGAATAACAGTTTACAGATATTTTTCAAAAAAAAAAACCCCCCGATAATAAAAAATTATGTATTTTCGTATTCGTCATATCGACATATATTATATATTATACGTTATGTGCGAGATTCTCTCGAAAATATTGTCCTATCTATAAATCGATTTTATTACAGTCGTGTTTCATCTGAGAGATATTTTTGACACGCGCGATAATGACTTTTTATCGAAACCTCGCGGTAGAAAAATAAACGAATTTAATACGACATATTTTTTTGTTGGTTTTTTTAATATTCCGGCATAATCGTTATGTATACATTTTTTATTTATTTATTTATATACTAACGATTCGAACAAATTGTGGAAAGACAATAAATTAATTGATATTAATTAAAAATTTACGCATAAATTAAAAAAAAACAAAAAAAATACGAAACTTTTTTATTCTGTTTCGACCCCCCCCCCCACTCACATCCATCCGATACAACACTGGAGACTGAATTGCGTACTATATATTACCCGTTATACATGGGCGCCTGTAGAAAATTGATCGGTAAGAAGCATAATAAAATACTTTAAATAAATGTTATGCTTTGGGAATAAAATATGTTATTAAAATAAGTGTTTGTACTAGTCAAAAGATTAACGAAATGTTTATTTAAAATTTAATAATAAAATTAAAAAATTTCAAAAATAAAATTTAAAATTTTGAAGGCCACAGGGGGGGGGGGGTTATGCCCCGTCTTGCCCCCCTCGGGACGCCCGTGCTATTATTACATATGAAATTTAATTTTTATATAATAAGACACGTCATACGTTATACACGTTATCTGGTTATAATATTATTCGTATATATATATATTATAAACCTTGTATAATATTAATAGTTCGCGAATAAATTTCTCATTGTTAAATATGAAAGTGCGTTGAAATAATATAAAACAAAATTGTTATATAACGTTACATAAATTTACAACAATAACGACGCCGCGATGATATAACAAGTAATAACAGTGCGGTGATAACAAACTTGAAATCGACCAACCGTATTATAGGTGGTGGTACACGCATTAGTCGAACACAGCGTGTGTGTGTGTGTCGAAACGGGCCTGTGCAATACAACATAACAATATAACGATACCAAAAAAAAAAAACCACCGAATAAAATATAATCTCAAATACATGTACGGTCGTGTAATTTGAATTTTATAACGAAAAATCCCGTTTGTATTCCGCTATAATAATATCTTCCTCTTTTTTTTTTTACCGCTGCAGAAACTATATATACATATATATATATATATATATAATAAAACGAAATGTTCTTATTATAGCCGCATTTCTAAATATACGCATTAATACACGAGCATACGGGAAGACTATAATAATAATAATATGTGCGTCGAAAACTACAACAACAGTTTGTTTTGTAGAAAAAAAAAATTTTCGAACAAATCCGGCCTGAATTGCACGAGTGCGAAAAGTAAGTAAGAAAACTGTATCTGCTCCGTTGCAACGCGATTACCTCTCTCTCTCTCTGTACAATACGCGAGCCTTCGACTCCACTACAATATCCTTTTTCACCGCTACAATCCATCGTCTTTCAAAGTATTTAATTTTTAATTTTTTTATACTTTCGAAACCCGCGCGACAATATGATTAATATATAATATAATGATGATAATAATAATAATAATAGTAATAATAATAATGACCTGCGTGGCCAAGAAGCAATCACATATTCCTCGAGGAAGTTGAATAAGGCGACTGCGACTATAATATGTCTTACGGCGCCGAAAACATGAAAATGGCGTACAACATTTTACGAAGAATTATCGTCCTAATATACGTATATATTTGATCGTCGTCTATATAAGCGTATAAAAATTATTCGATATTTTCGCATTGATCCGGTGGCGCTTGTGTCCATCCGAGTCCGAAGAAAGAGCCCCGCGGTACGTTGCCACTCCGCGTAATTACGCCAATGCTGCAGTGTTCTGCGTGTAGAATATGCCCGGAAACTTTCAGTCGAATACTTAAATAATAATAATAATAATAATAATACTCCGCTGGTGCGATAAGTGTTTAAATTATATTTTTTTCGACCGAGTGTCGAAGCCGCTTTTATTCGAACGTGTAAAACACGCGCAGTTGAAAGAACCAATAATATTGATATCGTGGCGGTTTTTAAGAACACGACAATCGCCCATCCCCTAGTGTTATACGAAAACATTAATATTGTTACGTTAAAATTACGAATTATAATATATCGTCATTGATTGCAGATGTGACGCTTTTATCGGACGAATATCAAAAATCGCGTTATAGTTTATGACGCTTAATTGGATTACTATTATTGGTTTATATTAAAGTCTAACGAGCTTGTCAGACTTTTAAATCCACTGCGGTAATAACAAAAACTAATATATATACATACACACACCAATGCGCAAGCGAATTCATCACAATATATAAATGCTGCAGCAATGTTTGTCAATGGGTGCAAAAGAATCGGACGAAGCCGCAACGGTTATAATTTCGTAGTATTTATCGTAGTACGTCAGACCCCCACTTGAAGTATAGGCGACGATTTGATATTTTAAATCGTCCATCCCTTTCCCTCCTTTCGAGTTTCGTCAAAACCGCCGCCACCGTCCGATAAAAACAATAATATATAATTATAAAAAATAATGTATATTTTATAGACGCGTAGATAGTATATATATATATAAAAAAAAAAAACACGTCTCACTTCAAATCGATCGAAATACCAATATTATCGTATCAATATACACGACTATTACTAGGGGATAAATCGCTATAACGGAAATCGGTGTACAAAAATGTCTGTAGTCGAAAAATCCTATCGAAACGAGCGCTCCGACGATCTTTTTTGCGCGTGCAACACTGTTTTCCGATTGAAAATACAACGTCCGATTAATACTTTAAATAGGTGGTGGTCATCGTCAATTTTCGATTTTCTCAATTCTTTCACGAAGCGTAAAAAAAAAAAAAAAAAAAATTACCGAAAAATCGATTGTAGTCGTTATATTTCTTCGTAATTCTGAAACAAATACGCGGAAACCTGAAACTCTCACCGAATACGCGTAACGCATACGACTGTATTGACGAGACAGATTTTTGGGAGAGAAAATCCTTTCGACTTTCGACTATCGGACATTTTAAAGTACTTTAATTCGTAAAATTTTCGACTTCAACAAAAACGTCGAATCGACGTAATTTGTTAATTCAAAAAAAAATCACGAAAATCACGAAAATCGTCCGTTTTTTTTCTTTTTTTTTTTTCGTACACAATTTCACCAAATGTTTCGGTGGACAAAATGTATCGAATTACACGCGTCCGAAGCTCGGAACCGTAATGTCCAACAACGGTTTTACCGTTTCGCTCTCGAATTTTCCGTAGTATAAAACTGCGAAATCTTTATCCCTCGGAGAATTCATTCGCGCGTCGTACACAACAACCCGCGGCTCGTGTTACATTATCCACTTGCCCGCATCGCCGGTTGTGTACGATTTTTTCGATGGGATGGAAAATAAATAAATAAAATCCGCCTGCGCACAATTATAAATGTATTTCGAAACGTTATTTTCAATCCGGCCCCCGGACACCGGCGGGACGACTTCGACTTGGTATGCACACACACGAGCGCGGCGATGCGCTGGCAATCGAACGTTATTACGACGGCGTCTCGGTCCGTTAAACTCACAAATAGGACCGCCGCCACACCGTCGTCGTCGCCGCTGCGTAATTACACGTGCCGCGGCGGCGACGGCGGCTCCGGTCTCTCTCGCGGCGATACCGTCTCTGGTACGACGAAGTAAACGTGCACCGCCGCCGTCGCGCGGGACGATACAATATTACGGCGGTATTTAACGGTTGTGACTATTTTCTTTTATAAATCACACTTATTACTACTGTACGTGCTGAAATCAAAACGTACATTAACGTAATTTATTATTTTTGTCCAATAGCGTAATTATTACGTCGAACGTCGCAACATCCGAGGGAAGAGGGTATTGTATTATTATAAAACGTAACACTAAACCAACCCAATTACAAACGCGGTGTCGAAAACGATCGACGATCAGGGGCGTATACAAGGGGTGGGGGGGGGGCGATGGGGCGATCAGGATACTTGTGTATGTACCTATTGACAACTAAAATTAATCGAACTAAAACTAAAATGTCCAAAAACATTGTAATTATTTAAAACTTATTATTTTTATATAATTTTTCGATAATTCTAAGTTGGCAACAGATTCGACGGGCCGTTTTTCTATTCGCCCCCTCTCCCCCCCCCCCATAAGGGATGAAGTAAATACGCCCCTGTCGACGATATACATTTTATTGATTATTACGAAAATCTCATCAATAGAAAAAACTGTATTTTTATAACGGGGAATTGCCGATTTTTCTCGTTATTCGAAGGAAAATTCGGTCGGTTCTCACTTCCACTTCCCCGAATATGGGATGGTCGTCACCTCTACACCTGTATCCGATGGTGACCTAACCTATTACGACGAGGGTTTAAACGACACGAAATTCTATCGTTTTTACAATATCATTTCTTATTATGCGCTTTTTGTACATTTACGTAACAACAAAAAAAAAAAAAACAAACGAAATCTCCTATACGGCCCACTCCACATCATATCTCCCCTTAATCACGCCACTGCAGTCCTCTATACGATACGTTAATATCTTATTAATACTTTATCAATCCTTCGTTTTCCCACGACGTATGAGTAACGAAGAAGTTCGTGCAAAAAAGATCGTTTTCATTTTGAAAAAACAAACTTCCCCCGACGGACTCTTTGGGAATTTCAAATTTGTTAACGATTTCTTTCTTTCTGAGTGTGTTCGCCATTTGTACGTGTGTGTATGAGAACAAAAAAGCAATTACTTTTGGTTGTGTTAAAAACGATAAAAAAAAGAAAAACACGTATTATAGGATAAGCGGTCACTTTTCGCACGAATGTACAGAAGCGGAATGGAAACAAAAAGATTCGAATTCTTGTCGAAATCGTGCGATTTTTATTACGGTTTACACGAAAAACGTAATTAACATTAATCGTATTAATGTGAATGTTTTCCGTCTCTTTCGTCGGCCCGCAACTGACAGACGCGATCGGAGACATGAGACAAGTGCTGCAGATGTGGCAGACGAGATTTACAGCGCAATGGCGGGAGGAATTCGCGTACGGAAAAGGGACTTAAACACTACATATAATAATGGTTCGAGAAACTCGAAACGCATATTATGGGAGAAATGAAATTTTCAACAAAAAAAAAAAATTTCATTAAATTGTCGATTATTTTTCAGGAATTTTCATCGTTTAATTCGTCGTATAATCCGGTAATTTTTCGTCTTAACCCTTAAAAAATTACAGCAACAACGCGTACTCGTCATAACATATATTCGGGGAAAGAAGAATTTGAAAATCGTTGGTCGCGATTTTCCCCCGCGCGCAATTTCGAATTTCTCTCTCGCGACATTTATTTACTTTTTCGCGTTTGTTTATATGAAAACTATAACGGCACGTCTATATATAATATATAATATTGAAATGTTCGAATGATTTATATAAAAAGTCCTTTCGAATTCCGCCCCCCCTATAGTAATAAACAATAAAATGTCCGCGAGTAATCCGCACGCAAACATCCCGCGCGGTTCGCTATTTTTCCTTCTTATCGAATTCACCACACAACGTAATATCTCGCGTTCCGCGCAATCGGCGGGATGAATATGCAGACAGCAGCAGCTACTAGTAATAATAATAATAATAATAATAATAATAATAATAATGTGGCATTATTACACCGTTTATATTATACACACATACCGTGACCAACACCCATGACGACGACGACGACGACGATCGTCGTTCCCATGGAACCACGTTTTTTATATTATTATTATTATTATTTCATTATTCCGTCCTGTATACACCACACGCGGCGGTGTTACTTTTCCCATAGCCGCAATGAATTTTCGTCGTCGTTGTTGTTGTTATTATTATATTAAACGAATATAATTAAACGTATATTTTTTTTTCATTTCCTCGCGCACACGATATTTTATAATACAATAATACATAATACTTTTGTTGTTTAAAATGTCGTCGTGTTGCGGATTATTTTATTTTTTTTTTACTACTACTACTACTACTGCGCAACGAGACGACGATACACACAGAGATTCCGCACGTTACCCCGCCGCACGCGAGAGAAACACCTGTTGCTGCTGCTGCGGCGGCGCGGCGCTACAATCATCGGGCCGCGGACATGTTTTTAAGCGTATCATACACTTCTTATATAACAACGATTTTGAGAAAATCCCGAGTGTCCGCCGCCACCGCCACCGACGACTAACCAACCCGGGGACCGCGCGGGATACCGACGTCGCAGTGTTACCAACGCGATCGTTTTCCGCTTGCCGGCGGCGACGGTTGTGGGGAGGGGACAAGGGAAAAAGGTTTCCCGCGGACGTCGGAAAATTCCCGTTTCCACCGCGCCCGCGGCGTTGTTTATTGATCGGCGGTTGCAACGCTCTCTCTCGGCCACGACCGACACTGCGCGCCCAAGACACGGTGTATCCGAGCGCGCGAAAGCAACAAGTGTGCGGTGCGCCGAACGCGCGCGAGCGACTTCTCCCCTCCGCCGGAACCTTTTTCGTTCCTGTACACTCTCCGTCGCGCGCGCTCACCGCCGCCGTTCTCTCGCTCGCTCTCTCTCTCTCCTCGGTGTATTTGTATTCGCAGCGGCGGCGACGCCGACGGTCGACCGATCGATAATATAACACGACGACGACGACGACAAACAAAGAAACGTTGCTCGCGGATAAAAAATAAAAAGAAGGGTAACCGACGGCGAGGGTCGTTGACGGTAAAGAAAAAAAAAGTTATCTTTACGGACACCGGAGGGGTGTACGACGACGACGACACCGGAGGGTGTCAAATCTCGGTCGATCGGAATTCCGGTGTCCGCGCACACTATACTGCTAGCAGCTGATGTATAAAACACCGATTGGTGTCGTCTACAACAATATACACCGCGGTATCTGTAATACGTACTGTAGGTGTGTGTACGCACAAAAAAATAAATAAATAAAGCGAGTAAAAAAAAAAAAAAAAAAAAATCGTTTTTTTTTTTTTTTTATGAGTTAGGTACACGTTAAAAGTCAATTACCTGTTATCAAAACACCATATGAGTGTGTAGAGAGACACACACACACACACGAGCGATATGTCGTCGCGCGTCTATACGGTGGTGGTGTCTATTATAATAATAATAATAAGCGCCGCGTCGACGACACTGCAACGTTGCCGGACAGGCTGGACGGTAGACGCGGCGGCGGCGGCGGCAACGTAGCGGGCGAACCACACACACACACACACACTTTCCACCACGCGAAAAGCTACGGCGGCACGTAGGCACGAACAACTGTAGACGGCGCGGCACGCACGCACGCGCAAGAACGAGTTGCACAGATAACGACGCGGCCGGACGGGCGCCGCGCACCACACGCCGGTACACCGTGTATATACCACCACCACGACGCAGGCGCACACGCACACGCGCACTCGTGAAAAACACGCGCCGTTGTACGCACACTTTTATTGCGCCCGGTGTGCGCGCGCAATGGACGAGGACGACGACCGGCACCGATGACACACACTACGTACCCGTACGGATTGCTGCTCACGACTCTCGACGACGACGCGCGCGACCACTGCCGGCGGCGGCGACGGCACCGGCACCGGCGACGACGACGACGACCGAGCTGCGGCGGCGGCGGCGGCGATCGGGACGACACCCCGCCCCCGTCCGCCGTACCGTTTTTGACGCGGACGCGCGTGTGTACGTGTGTAGTACATTATCGAACCCCTTTTCTCACCCTTCCCCCGCGCTCGGCGTACGGTGTGGCGGCGGAACGGTCGACGCCACGCCTGTGCCCAATGGCAACGCCGGCCGTGACGTCAGCGCGCGCCGGTGGGGGAGAAACGAGTGTGTGTGTGTGTGTGTGTACGCGTTCGTATCCGTTTTATTGCGGCGGATTTTTTTTTTCTTTTTTTTTCGTTCCTTTCTCTTTCCCACCCCACTGCCGCCGCCGCCGCCGCCCCGACGCAGATGCGATGTACATTTTTTCCGCGCGCGCGCCCACACCGCCCCCGCGCGCCGACACGTACGCCGGACGCACAGCGCGCGCTTCCCACCCGTTTCGCTCATTACCCGTATAATATATTTCACGACGCCGCGCATCGTCGGGGGCCGCCGCATCCACTGGCTGCCAGCGTTATCGTCATCCGCTACGACGACTACAACACCCTTCCGCCGCGACGGCCGGGGTTGTGTGTGTGTGTGTGGATTTAATGGCGTGGAAAGAGGAAAATGAACGGCGATTTAAAATCTCCGGGTTTTTTTTCTCCCTCTCTCTCTCTCTCTCCCCCCTTCGCCCCGTCGCCGTTCGTTGTTTTCTACGTTTTCAATTATTTCCATTTTTTTTTTTTTTTTTTTTTTGTTACTGTTTTTTTCGATATTCGTTTTCTCGGTGCACAGCGAAAACAAATTATTCGCCATACTCATATTATTATACGCTCCACGTGTAAGGGGTTTTTGGCGAGACGCGATTTTTCCGCGCATCGTTTTGCGTAAAAAAAAAAAAAAGAACGCAACGCCACGCGCGCGGGCGAGTGTTTTTTTTTTGTACAAGTGCGCGTTACGATTGTGTCCACGCAACAGCGACAGCGGACGAGATGAAATGCGCGTCTATTGCAACGTAATGGCGAATTTTCGATTTATTTTTTTCGTCTCTTTTCGCTCGTACTCCGTAATAAAAACACATAAAATTATATTTATATGGTCAGCAATTCGTTTTTTTTTTTTTTTTTTTTTTCTGGTATCCGTATTCGGAACTAAAACGATTTTCTGGACGTATGGAAAATAATTATCAATGATAATAGTCAGTCACACGTTGTCGTGCTTAGATTTATAAAATATCACATTATATACGATCTTATTGACATTTATACAGCGACTACAGTCGTCACAGTTATAGCATTGAGTCGAGGCCCGTAGTGCCTGCGTACAAGTATAATTTTTTATTGAATATTCATAAAGAAATAATTCGTTGATAATTACATATTGAATTGAAGGGGCGATGAAAATGATTAAAAAGTTATAAAACTCAAAAATGTATTCCAATTATGAATACAATCCCCAATACTGAAGTATTCGGAATAAAAAAAAAAACGTATGTAGACGCGTGTAGACATTATAGTCATTTTTTAGAGTCATCGGTGCTCAACGTATACAGTAGTCTACAGTTTTTCTGTGGATTGAAATGATTTTCTTTATTTATAATCTCTCTTAAATTCGCGCGGCGTTACAATGTTCGTAATAGAAATACGTTATCGTCAGACCTGCATATTATAGGCGTTATTTATTTATTATTATTAATCCACGTACAATCACAGACGAAATACGATTTTATATCGTAGGTCTGTGAGCATACGTTTTTTTCCGTAGCCTATCCATATAGTGATGCGGTAAAAATGAATTCAAAAATACACTTGGGTAATATTCATAATTTATTAAAAATATAATCATACGCGACAACACGTCATTATAATTAGATTAGTTAATTTAAATTATTTAAGTGACCTGAACGAGTAGTGAAATGCGCAATATAGTTGTACCGCAAATACGGAATAATTTATTGTATTCGTAAACAAAAAAAAAATAAATAAATAAAATAAAACGTAATAATTTTATGATCGATTTTTTTATTTTTTATCATTCATATAGTTGTATCTATAAAATATGTATTAATAATACACGCGCAGTTCAATATAGTAATTTAAACGACAACATTCGGTATTTTCTAGCCTTATTACGCGCCGAAAATTCTTCGATCACATCTGCATCCATAACGAACGGAATATCCTGTGATACGTGATTACATATTTTGATACCTATAATGGCCGCACTCCACCAAACTATTGCCGCCGCGTGGTTTTCTTTTTCTTTTGCACACGTAAATTCCTGTCGTGCCCTGTAACGTTATCGTGTATGAAATCATATTTCGCTATACGGTAGACCACTCGCCGTTCTTAAATTTTTGCACGGCAATGGGGTTGGAAAGAGAAAAAACTTAGACTGCAGACTTTAGGGTATATGTGTACCTAGGATGAAACACCTTTGTCTCCGCGTTGTTTCGACGGAATTCGAGAATTTCAATTTGTACGCGAAGCGACGACTTCTTTTCTCTTTAATCCGACGACTTCTTTTCTCGCCGCACAAGAAAACTAATCATCACTGACTAACAAAACTCACGAAACACGTTGGCACGCAGTCAAGACATCGATATATTTTTCGACGTCATTTGTCGTGTAATCTTATCTTATCGTTCGAAAACGATTAATTCCTTAACGTTAATATACGAGCGCGTTTTGCAGCTATCCCGGCCATTTTTTCATTATTTCTAAATTATGATAAATATAAATGTCCGCTATTCCGATGTTTCCCCATTAAAATATATCGAAAATGTCCCCGTTCAAAAAGAAAACCGTTCGCTATTGCCGCAGAAACATGTCTGTTATTGGAAGGTGGACCAGTACTTGAATTGACAAGGACGCAGGGAGACGTGTACTTTTTTTTTTTTTTAAATATTTTAACGTACCCCTTCTAATTTTTTCATAATGGACGCTGAAAACGAAATAGAACGATCGGGACAATTTCACTGAATCAATGAAAAATAATAAAAATGTCTTTAAATTTTGTTTTCCACGTCAAAATAATAAAGATTTGATGTGGACATTACAATTTGTTTGATTAAAAATATAGTGATAGCTATATTTTTTGGGAGGGAAGCGAATTTTCTAGACGTTAAAATTTTCAGGGATGCGCATTTCTTTTACACTTTTGCATTCTTCTTTTCAATTTTTCTAATTCAGGTACTGAAGCACGTGTTCGGTAGGTGAACGTTTTACTGTAAAATATAATATGTATAGCGTACTGCGTAGATACTTGCAGAGCTATTACACACATATACGGAAGAACCTCGATAATCCGAACGGCGAAATAAGTAATGATACAGATCATTCTATCGAATCCTATTGACGCTCTAAAGACCGCATGAATTTAAAACACACAGTTTTCTGTGGTATTGAAAATCGTCGGAAATTATAGTGACGTTCGTACTCATAGAAAAAAATCGAGGAATAATACGTTTCCTTTTCCATGCAGAAAATGGAATCGACGAAGTGACAAAAAACCAATGACATTCAACTTTCTACGTTCGTAAACTATAGATATAGAAAACCTGTACGAATAAGAATCGAATATCTGTAGCTTCTCAAGCAAAGGAATAGACTTGCCGACGGCGTTGACGAAGATTCAGCCAATCATGAAATCAAAACTGACACGACCGAATTGCAGCGAACTGCGGGATGACATTGAAGATGAAAACGAGATTGCTTCTATATCAACGCGATTGTATCGATCTATAGTAAAGTTTATCGTCCGGGAGCTGTAAAAGCACCGCGATTTCTGTTTTGCGCAATTAACGCGGGAAGATCAAAACGTGGAAAACACTGAAACCTTCTTGCTGCGTCGATTCAGAAAACGCGCTTTCCAAATCGAATGTACTATTAATGCAAAAAAAAAAAAAAAATAAATACTTGTTTTTTTTTTCTGCTAATATATAAATAGTCCGAGTCCCGCATACTCAACGCTTACTTTATTTTTGTTAAATTTAATACGAATTTAAAATGCGCGACTCGAGCAAATATTATTGAAAACTCGTAAATATCGATTGTATGGACATGCGCATATTATATAATATACGCAGCATTAGTCTGCTCCGCTCAGGCCGATGGCGCTGATCACTCTTCTTCCGTTTATAACGTATAATGATTTTGGCGCACAGAAAAAATAAAAAATAAAAAAAGGAATTTTATATATCGTTCTTATTTCGTCTATATAATATAACCCCTCGTTTGAGAACCAACCCTCGTCGGCCGATTCCCGTATACGGTACACTTATATAAAATACTACTGCGCAGTAATCCCTGTGCGCAGTGTAACAACAGCGGAAATCGCCACGAGGGAGTATTGGATCGTATTATATGTATAGTGTACACGCGAAGAACCCTCTTTATGCGGTGTATAGAACCCTCTTATACATAATACACCGCACGTCTGCAGCAGTTTTTTTTTTTTCCATCAATAATATATTATATTGTACGTACGAATATATGCGCGCGCGCGCGCTCGCGAGTGTACACGACAGACGTGTATAATACGCAATAAACCGCGTATGAAAACGTAGGCCGAGTAGTACGCTTTGATTTGGGCCGAAAAACTAATAATATATAAATGGACGTGATACGAAAGGAAGGGGAGAAAAATTATCGAGAATTTACGTTAACCCCCCCCCCCCCCGTTGAAATGCGTTGTAAACTCGCGGCGAAACCGCAAAATAATTCCCCTGACTGCGCAACGTCGATGGGGATTATTCATATACGTAATGATAGTTTTAATTTTGTTTTAGACGGCTATTTCATATACCCGTCGTTTTCGTTATTACAGTTTATCCGAATTAAACGCGTCGTTATTATGGCGGAGAGGAGTGGAGATACCGCTCGATAATCCGATGTAATTATCCGTAGCAAATGAGAATTCCACAGAATTTCAAGCGTAAAGTGTTTTTTTGTACCAGGTACTATTTTTTACTATTTGAAATCGTAGAGTAACGATTATCTATGAGTCGACGCGTTCATTGTTGGTATAGGTTTTTTTTTTTTTCTAAAAAAATGCGATAAAATATATACTGCCACATCTCTTAGACTTGTCCGTTCTATTTATGATGCGGTAATCCGCACTATAATCGACGATTAATTTTTTATACCGCGAGCAAGAATTCGGTCTTCAGACCTTTATAGACTATTTCAACTAAACACCAACTATTTTAACGTTTTCCATCGACCGTGTTATCGTTATCGTCAGCTACTGCGCGCAGTAATGCGAGAATGATTTTTCGTTCAATTCCGACACAAAAAACTATGCGACGACTTACGACTGCGATTTGTTATATGCAGTTATTGCCAACTTATATTATTATCGTTATATTGTAATATAGGTATATGTATAAACGTTTCACTGGTTGGCAAGAACTGTAATGAAATACTGATATTTTAATGCGGATTACATATCGATTATCGATAAAAAGAAAAAAAAAGACAATTTTACCATTACACTAATTTTTATCGAAACCGCAGTTGATACTTGCAGGCGTGGTAGAACCGCCATTATTTCGGATAAAACGATAATAGGATAATCGTAAAGGTTTTTTTTTTTTCGTTTTCAGTTTATAGACTACGATTAATATTCGTTGTGCAGTCCGTCTGTCTTATAGGAATTATAACGAAAATTTACACTACGCAAAACAGCGTAGTCATGGCGTTTACGTTAAGATTTGAGTTGAAACGCTTATTTAAAATAAATGAGTTACGCGCAGTATTTTCTATAGAGAATGTCGCATCGTTTTTTTTGACAATATTGTTAAACAAAAATACATGCAGCTTATAAAAGGAAAGAAAAATACAAAATACTGTATAACTTCTTTGGTGATCAACGTGTATTTTACAAAAATTATGTCGCGTTCTCTAGAAAAGAGTCGGGGTTTTTTTTTCAAAACTGTCAATAAGCGTTTCATATCTAATTTTAACGCAGACGTCACATTTATTGTTTTGCGCAGTACAGCTATATTTCCAAAAAAAAAAAAAAAAAATGGACGGAGACAATAAATACAGATGCGACGTCCTCTTAATACGTGATATCTGATATTCAAGAAATGTATAATACGTCAAAATTCAATATAAGTTTCCGATAAGTGTTTCAGCTCCCAAGCAAGCTACCTCCCGGCCACAACCGTAAATCCGCTACTGACCGTGTAAAAATTACGAGTTACAGTTATGCGTAATGACGTGCGTAAAATGTTAGTAATGTAAAATTGTTCAATTAAATATTAAAATAAACTGAGTGGCATTATACTTTCTTTCACTTGCAAGCTCGAATTTCACGACGTCGATTTTTCTTAGAGCGCCTTCACGAATCGATGAGCTTCGTCTAAACCCGTCATGAGTCGCCAAAAGCGTTGGCGTCACAGTTCAATTTGCCCGTTCACACGTGCAAAAATAAAAATAAAAAATTCCTTCTTCCCCCCCCCCCCGATTATATACTCATAAGCGATTACATTATATATGTATATATAAATTAAGAATTATAAAAAGAATTAAATCAATTCTAATTTTGCTAAACACGTTTTAGAATGTAATAATTATAGTGTATACATTTTGATATGGAAAAAGATTTAAATATATTACACGACCGAAAAAAAGAATGATAAAAAAAGTAAATTTATAAATTCGGTATCGAAAGAATTACTCGCAATTATAATGAAGTTGAACGTAATGGTTTTAACTATATTTTAAACAAACAAGCCGATTTTAAAAATAATGAAATTTATTGATAACACATATTAGACAATGATACATAATTTTCTACCAGTTGTATTTATTTATATATATATATATATATATAATTCGTGTTACCGTATGGTCGTCGATTTATGGATTGTTTCTTATTATTTATAAATCAGTCGATTAATTTCATTGTGATCACCTGACGATGACTATTACGGTCATCGAAACTAATTGTTACATTCATTAAACACATCAAGTACCCGCGAGGCGCATTATTTCTTTTTATATATTATACACTAATTTATCATGTCGTTATTTTTTTTTTTGTAATATATATTATTTAATTTTTTTTTTTATTATTATTACACAATGCGCGTTACAATAACCCACTGTTGTATTCCATTATCGTTATACGGTTTATTATATATTTTTTATCGCGCGCGCGCAATGCGCTCTATTATGCGCGTCGTCGGCGAGCGGTATGTGTAACCTGCTATAACTGCGGTAGCAGTGTATAGTGGCTCCGCGCGCTGAAGTACGCGCGGGGTTTACACAAGCTGTGTCGTCGCGGCCGCCGAGTCGTATATCAGAGAGAGAAAAAGCAAAAAAAAAAAAACCACTTTGTATTATTATTATTATTATTATTTTAATGCGCGTGTTCGTCGTGCAGTATACGTGACCATTGTGGCACGACGAGAGCGTCTCGAATAAAAAAATAATAATAATAATAAAAAACGTGCGAGAGAAAAAAAAATCGTTTCTCCCCTCCGTCGGTCGTCTCTTATTATATTGTATATTATGCGTGTTATTATTATTATTATTATTATTTCACGTTTTTTTTTTTTTTTCATATATGTAACCTTCGAACGCGTAACGAAAACCGGTATAATGCGGTTAACTGGTTGGTGCGGTGGTGAGACGAGACGTTTCTCTCTCTCTCTCTCTCTCTCTTCAAATCGTTCTGTACGCGCGACGCGCGCGGGAACAGATTGGTTCGAAAAACGAATACATTTTATTACACAAATATAAACACGCGCGTAGTTACAGTAAAATAATAATATATATAATATGCGCGCAGATGAAACGGAATAGTTTTTATATCCGTTATTATTTTATAAATGGCACCGCGCGTACTGCCGCAGTGGCTGGTACAGAATTTTTTTTTTTTTTTTTTTACAGAAAGAGTTAAATAAAATATAAATTGTTTCGAATTCTACGCGGATTCGTATCGTAATTGTATATAAATATTTTATTATTATTTATTTTTTTTTTTTACGAAAGCTGATTACAGAAGTTAAATTATTGAAAATATATTTTTATCAATACTGTGTGCGTGTATTCGTTTTTCGTTTTCATGTTCTCGAAAGTTCGCGTTAACATCGATGTCAACGTTAACAGCGCGATGTGAATATTCAGTCAGGCCAAACAGTTTAAAATAAAAAAAAAATTTTTTTTTTTTTGAAAATTTTAAATTTTTATGGTATTTTTTTAAATTTATTATTGACCGCTGAAAATTATTAATATTATTTATGTATTTTAGTGTTTAAGTATATAAATAAATATACTATATATATATATTTTTTTTTTAAAGCGACTTAAAATATTTATGACGAATTTACATAATGTAAATAATAATAGTTCATGCAGGGAATGTAAATTTTTGTAAAATATAAATAATAATTATAATATTACTCATTTTCCTATATATAAGAAATAACTTTTGGCGCTTCAAAAGTAGTAAATAGTAACTATAAATTATTCGTACCTCATTGATTTAATGGGTGGTTAAGTGGGCGTGTGGCTGATCTGTGGACGACTAGAATAATAAGGTAAACCGTATACTACAGGTTATAGGTCGTCAATGGTACATAATATTTATATTATTTATAAAATACAAGTAAAAAAGAGTAGGTCAGGCGGCGGTGGAAGTTTGGACATTATCCCTTCGGTCCTCGGACGGGATAGTTTATTATTATTGTATTCGATTTGAATAGAATAATTTTATTAAATAAAAAACGATTTTGAGCGAATCATCAGTGTTAGTAATATTATTGTCTTTTCTTATTAAAGACATCGATTAATAATTTTAAAATCAGTAAACATATAATTTTAGAATTTGTAAACTTAAAACTATCATTTTTACGAAAAAATTTTCGATTAAATACGTAATATACACTATTTCGTCAAACATTTTTAAATGGTTATGAAATAAAATCATGATGTCCGAGTTTCAAAATTTTTTATTGTAAAATTAAAGTAAAATATGTCTGATATTCTATTAAATTTACGAGTGTTAAATTGAAAATTAACCCTTTAACGAGTTAATTATCTCGAAATCTAAAAACAAGTATCAATAGCTTAAAATAGAATGAATACTTTTGGAATTTTTTTTTTTATAATTTTATAGTACAAAGATACATTTTTGTTTAATGTTTCATGTCAATAGGATAATTATTTCCGAAATCACGGAGAAATAACTATATACGATATTGATCGAATTTAAAATCTCGTATAAAAACTTAAAATGACTATCGGTCAACCAAAAAACGTCCAATTTTCACAATTTGTTGTGTATAATTAACGTAATACGGGTCTGAAATTGTGTTAAATTTCAAGTCTTAAAACTCAAAATTAACCCTTTTATGAATGAAAAACCTCAAAACCTAAAAATAGCTAAAGTTTATCTTAATTTTCGTTTTTTTTTTTAAACATATGGTTATTACCACCGTTAATATTGACTTGCCTACATAGGTATAATATTGGTTATTTTCTAAACTATGTATTTTTTTTTTGACAATTTTTTGTTTATATTTTAACGATGAGCATAGTTAATAAAATAAAAGTTTCCTATACTTACCTCAGAAGGGATAAAATGAATTGTATAATTTAATTATTATGGACTGTCGAGCGTAACGAGAAATTTTTTTTGGAGATGGGTGGGTGTAAAATAGGTTTTCGGTTTTCTCCCAGATGTTTGCAAATGGATCGGCACCACTGATTGTAAGCGTTATTAAACTGTATAAACATAAAATGCATGCCATTTTCGAAATCAAAATTTTATATACAATCAAAATTTAATGTCTAAAAACGTCAAAATTAACCATCTATATGATAATAAGATTATTTCCGGAATAATAAGTATACCTCGGAATGAACGAATTAAATTCCATTTTGAAAAAAAAAAAATGCGTATATATAGTATTTTAAGCGAATTTTCACGATTATCAATAATTCGGTATAGATTTTTGTATAAGAGAAATATATAGGAAATTCGAAAAGTTATTATCTTAAAAAAATCGTGAAATATTCGTTAAAACCCTCCCAAAATGGACGAATATTGTTTTATTTTTCGGATGTTCGAAATAATCCGTAGGCTGTAGTAGAAATTGATACAGCACACGCGGAATAGAATACATTTATGACAAATAAAAAATATATATTGTATTTCGTTCGCAGTATATATCTATGCAATTATGGTACATTTTTTTTCTCGTGTTTTATGTTATATAATATTGTATCGGATCTATGCGAATATTCCAGCATTTCGATTAGTACAAATATAGTGTTTTTAGAGATTTTTTTAGGGTGGTCTAAGGAAATTTTAGAGCCGAAACCCACTGAATTTTCGTTAAAAAAAAATTTTTTTTTTATAGACATAAATAATGAATACAACACAGCACGTCTGGAAAATCGATTAATGCTCGTTATGAATATGATTCGTGTGATTCATAAAATGTCTAATAATAATAATAATATATAAAAAATATTGTCTTCGTACACGCTACTATAAATGCGGCGTCTGTAATATAATTCCTAATAACGTTTTCACTCATCGTTCACAAAACGTAATTCCGTCGCAATCGCCGACTGCAACTATTATTACTGCACGCGCTATGTGCGCGTATTCAGCAGACGGGCGCGCGCGTGCGCACAATTCTCCTTTAAACTATATGACGTGTAATTTGCCGTTTTAATAGACGTCTATAACGAATCGCCGAGAAAAGAATAAGAAAAAAAATATTATCAAATACTAGTTCTACACAGACTATTAGTGACAGTCGAAGTGTATTTAGGTCTCAAGAATCAAATCAAACTGTTCGTTTGAGACAACAATAATTTAAATCAATTATTAATTTTTAAAACATTTTCTGTGAATTAGAAAATGTTTTGCCTCTAAATGTTTATATACATGCGCTTTTACGAGAATTACGTGTATGATAGCAATGATCAGAGAGCAAGTATTGAACTGGGTCACAGCAGCAGATATAATTTTTTATATATATATATATACATATACACACACAATTATATTATAATCCGATGAGTGTGTGACAAATTTAAAATACATAAATAATTATAGAAAATCGTTATTAACATATTTATTGTAGTCAGTGGCGCAACCAGGAGGAGGGGAGGATTTGGGGGTTACAACCCCCCGTCCCCGAAATTATTTCTTTCTTTACGTGTAGAATGTAGAAATATCGGCTTAAACAATAAATATTTTACTCTATGTACGTAATAATAATCACATCTATTGAAAACGTTAAAAATTTATTGAATTACTGATGACCGATAGGTGAAAAAAATTGATGAGTGATAAATCAAAACCCATATTCACTCCGCGAGTCACAACAATGGTACCTGTATCGTATATATTCAAGTCCAAATTTTACAGACTACACGGAGGTATTATAGTTATTTTATTATAGTTTATATTGTAGATTTTTGTGTCTATGGTATTTCACTTATAGGTATGGAAAACGCTGTCGATGCAGACACAGATAGTTTATATTCCTCCACGTTTAACATATAAAAGTGATGACAGTTAAAATATACAATAAAATATCCTTATAACGTATTATTATTATTATTTTTTTGTGGTAACGTATTTCTCATAACACATTACTCATATTTACTCACATATGACGGTTTACAGTAAATATTTAAATTATATAAATATAATACAAACTTATTATGTGTATGATGTTTGAAGCGCATATATTAATATAATATGCAAGTAGATAGGTAGTATATTCCTGCTATTTAGCATTTATTCGTATTATCTAGTGTATATATGTAAAAATTGTAACCCCCCCTCCCCTCGAAAATGTTTTCTGGTTGCGACACTGATTGTAGTTGGGAAATAATTATAGTTACAAAATTACATTTAAATCCAAACTTATTTAATTATGTAATATTATGTAGAATTTAGCCGTATATAACAACTCCATACTATATAATATGTTATGGTTCGAATATTTTAAATCCGCAAAAGTCAAACGGGATTTTTAGTCAAGAATTTTGGTCTCTCGTCCGCAACAAAATACACGCGCAGTTGAAAACTCAAGAAATTTTCAACTACCGATGTATCGTTAAAAAAAAAATTCAGGTAATCGTAAAAAAAAAATGTATTACCCGTCGTCGTATTTAACACATAATTAAATTTTAATAATATACCGCGTAAATCATTTCCTTATTATTATTTTAAATATATATATATATAATTATAACTTAATTTTTTATTTTCTATAACAAGTTTTACTATTATTGTAACCAATAGAATTTACTTATAAATTAAGATTATATAAGTAATTGTAATATAACTGTTGTAAATAATTATACTACTTAATATAAATTTGAATATAACTCGATCTGTTTTACTTATAATAAAACACGATATGAAAACGACCTACGACAGTACTAATATTGAGAAAATATTAGTTATGTAACACGCAAATGCATTCAGTCAAACGATCAAGAGATATAATATAATGAACAATGAAATTGTCATAAATTAATCGTATAATATTATACCTATCTAAATATATTTTACGTTTTCGTTGTAATATTCAAGAAGTAATTGTAATTTTAAATAATATAACATTTTATATATATTTATTTTTTTAATGCATATTTTTTACGTTATTTAGCGAAATCTGGTCGATTGCAGATATAACGTAACTGTACATTGATCGCAATACCTATTTGTTTATTTATAAATGAGCGCATTTTTTTTTAAAAAAAAAAAATCGTATTTTTCTTTTTAACTACCGCGCGTTAATTAAATATATATTAATTAAAAATTTATAACTTTTAACTCGTTATTAACAGCAGCCTCGCTGATAAGAATTACCATATAATATTTATTAACTAACTCGCGTTTATTACTTCTGTATATTATATATGAATTATTTATAATGAAAACATTTTTTTTTATGCTTTAAACGTTCAATATGTACGCGCGCTTATACCTCGCATAAAAAAACCCTTTTTTTTTAATCGTTGCTGATTATAATAATTTATTGTAATTTACTAAAAAAAAAAAATATTATTATTATAATACGCAGACACAGCTAGTGTATATACTAAATACAAAGGTCGGCGACGTTCGTATATGCGGTCACGTATATATTATATTGTTATATAACCCGATCGTTGCACAATAAGCGTTGTGTAATAGCTGTTATAAGTATATATGTATATATACAATATCAACAACAACAATTATAATATTGATCGACTGAAAAACACGGATTTATTTAAAAAAAAAAAAAATTATTTTAAATTTATTAAAAAAAAAATATAAATGAAAACAATTTTTAAGGTATAACTGTACAAAAAATTATTTGAAAAAAATTCAATACCGCCGCCATATAGTCAAACTCGTTATTGTCACCTGGACGCGTAGTCGCATTAAACCATATATCATTCAATTTTATTATTAATTATTTAATAATTAATCATTATTAAACATTTATATATATATGTAAAGCACTAATCATTCAATAATGAATTGATATAGTAATAACACGACGAGTAAAAATGCGTGTACGTTGTAATAGAGGAGTGATGGTACTTAGACAATTACGCGGATAAAAGTTATCAAAATCCACAGCCATGAAATAGTTAGTCCGTCGTATATGGTGTTTCCTATAGATAATACATATATTTATGATGAAAATGTCACCGTTCCCGAAAGAAACGTCTTGTATTCGGAAGTGTCCGCCATTTAGATGTGTTCCTTTCACTGCAGTACATATAGAGCGAATAACAGTTCGTTTATATATTTCGAAATTTCGCGCGGTATTTTTATTCTCGTATAATTTTTTTTTTGTTTCGGTGGTAAATTTCGTTAACGTTCGAATGCCGTTCAATCCGCACTCATTGCACAATAATATTTCCGCGAGCAAATCGACAAACTCGTTATATATATTACTTCTGTAAATAGCCAATTTGTATAAGTAAATACTTGTTTTATAGTCGTTATACGAAATTTCGAACGTAATATTTATTATATATTATTACGTATTTAAAAAAAAAAACAAAAATCAATGATCGAATTATTATTATTATTAATAGTACGATTATTCGGATTTCTATAATTTATGCGGCCTAGACGATTTATTGATGGGGAAAAATTATTATTAATTTTTTTTTTTTTGATGTAATATTAATGACGTTTATTTTTTATCTGGAAACATTCAAAATGATTAAACTCATAGAGCGCAAATAACAATTGTGTGCTATGATGTTAGATGAAAAACGAAAATGTTACATAATTACATATATTGCAGTGTAACACGATTATATAATATACGTTTCTATATGCCATTGCCGCGAGAACGATTATATTATAATTATTCTTTATTTTATATATATGTATATAGCAAAACAGTTGTTTATAGCTCTGATTGGTATATATAAAGAAAAAAAAAGAAAACTTGAGAACAAGTTGGGGATCGATTTAGCTAGAGATTTTTTTATTATTATTATTTTTTTTTTTTTTTTTGTCAGTTTTCGTAATAATCCGAATATGATTTCAAGGAAAGTAAAATTAGAAAAGTCGTGCGAAAAATTCGTTTGAATTTTTTTTATATTAATATAACGATTTTGCGTATATAAATATACGCTACGCCGGCACACGGATATGTCTTACTTCACATAATATTGTCTTATATTTTCAATTATTATTAGTAATAATAAGTTAATTTATTACCCAAGTTAAAATCATATCACTTAAATAATATTCGACAGAATTTCCAAGACGGTAATTAACGACGTTGTTAATTGCGATTGATTTGTGTTGGCTGCGTACTACTAAATATTATACAGTTTCTTATATCTGTGCAAGGTAAATTTAATAATAATTGTGAAATAATATTAATTTCTAATAAAAAGTAATCTTTAAATTTATTTATAAGAATATTATCGACAGATTAGAAAACATTATTTTTTTTTAAACTCACCAATTGAATCGGTTGTGTGTATTGTGTACAATATTTATAAGTATTTACTCAATAAACGCAGTCATATCGATAATTATCGATATTATGAGTGTCAAGTATATAAATAGTATTCGAGAGAACGTATATTATAAATAATAATAATAATATCTCGTCTCTGATGAAAGTGTATATATTTTAATATCGTTTTTCTCGAATACCCCCGCTTAAAATGGCCCATATCATTTAATGACGCGAACACGAATTACTATATTAAAATAATACCCGTATCACTGCATATATTATTATTATTATTTCAATCCTATAAACGTCAATGATAAACATTTCTTTTTTTCTCGTCGAAATCAAAAATAAAACGAGTTTTTCTAATACGATATTTAATATTATATATATATATATATATATATATATATATATATATATATATATATATAAAATTTGATGGATAGGTAAGTCTTTTTTATATATTATGAGTGTATATAACGGGTCTAAATGTTTAATGTACTATAATTTAGCAGTGGCAAAATATACTATTTGCCTAGTAACCTATTTTGACTTGAGCCGGCCCCGAGTATCCGATATACGCGGTAATAATAATAATAATAATTATAATATGTAATAATAATAAATAATAATAATAGTAATAATTATAATAATAATTATAATAATAATAATAATAATAATAATAATAATAATAATAATAATAATAATAATAATAATAATAATAATAAGTAATAACACTATTAAATGTATACAATTTTTTCAAGATTTTTTTTTTTTTGATTTTATGGTCCCCAGCCGGTTGGGTATAAAACGATTATGAGCGTTGGCGCGCGCGTTCCTTTGAAAATTTTATTGCAAGTAATTTTTGTATTAAATGTTTGTAAAAAAAATAAAAGGAGCGGTGTCCGTCCCCTTGTGCAGTTCCCTCTCGTCCCTTAAATTCGACCACTACAGAACAGGCGCGATAGTTAGCGCGTAGTTATTACAACAGTAATACCACCCTTGACCGTGCTAATATTTGTGTCTGATAAAGGTAAATAAATATTCATCATAAATTGGCGATGTACGCGTATTTATCGTACCGAATGAATTTTCATAAAATATTCAAACATTTTCTCATAAATCATTATAATCTATATTCACTTATCCAATATAGTTATTATAATTTGACGCGTATAATTTTGTCAATTAATAATTTTGACTAACACCCTCCCGCCGCCCTTTGGAAATTCTTAGCTACGCGCGCCTGCTGCAGAGTGTTGTAAAAACGCGCGTACAATCAGGGCCGTATTACCGCTTAGGCTGTGTGGGTTAAAGCCTAGGGCGGCAAATTTTTTTTTTTTGTGTGACCCAAAAACTACGTTGAGATATTATTTTTAAATATAAAATATAAAAACACGCAATAATATAATATATGAAATAATATTATTAGTTATAAAGTATAAGAAAATATAATAATACGTGTAGGTTTTAAAATGCTGTATACAGAGTGTAACAGAAATATATGACAAATAACAATATATATACCATATTACAATATTCAAATGGGCCTATACCATTCTTTCTCAAAGTGGGCGATAACGCCCCCTTGTGGGCGTTAGTGGCCTTCATGGGGGCAGTAAAAGGCCCAAAGAAGTTTGGGGGGCGTTGAAGCGGTCTGGGGGGTAATAGCTGATTAAAAAAAGCGAAAAATTATGTGATCCCGCAACTTTACCCTGGATTATGGTCGATTGTTCAAAGATATCTAATAGCGTTTCCATCATTGTATTTGTCCGAACGTGGATTTAGTGCTGTAACAACACTAATAACTAAAAAAAGGAATCTGCTGCTTGTTACCGAACGTGGCGACTTACGACTGTATTTAAGTAAATTCGAGCCTGATATAAAAAAAACTGGTTGAACTACCATCAGGTTCGTCCATCACATTAAGTAAGCTCGATAAGTTTAAATTCAAAGATTTGTTTAAATTTTAATGAAAATATACATTGAAATCCGATTAAGCATGCGTCGTTTTAATTGCTCTTATTAAAATGTAAGTTTGAACTCTAAAATAGAATATGGCATGTTTAAATACAATAATAATTGTAATAACCGTTTAACGATAAACAACAATAATTGGTAAGTTTAAAAATTTTGGGGGGCGCTAAAAAAAATTGTGATTGTCAAAGTGGGCGGTGTATGAAATATGTTTGAGAACCTATGGGCTCAGGCCTATGTAAATTAGGCGGTAAATTTATTTCAGCCTATGGGCGGCAAAAACCTTAATCCGGCCCTGCGTACAATAAATAAATGATCGACACAATTATGTGGTGATGGCGGTGGTCCGACCGAGTGTTCGAGTTGGGAACCACTGCGCAGAGCATTAGCCGATGAATACGACGCGCGGGTTTTTTTTTTTGTACGACGCGACGTCGCGGTTGTACGTGGGGTGTGTGGGGGGAGACAATCGGCGGCGAACGATAACGCGTTTTGTTTTCGGTCCGCACGGCGCGCCAGCTACCGACGCCGCGTCGTACGCGCCGTATGGGCACGTTGTTGTAGACGCGCGTCGTGACGCGCGCGCGCTCAGCCATTTTTACGCGGCGCTGCGCACCCTCCCGCACGGGCGCGTGCGACGACGACCCTTTCGCCGGCTGCGGCGTGCCAATCGTCGACGCGTCCCGGGTCCTCCATCCCTACCGCCACCGCCTACACGACGTTCATACGCCACTGTTCGCGCAACAGGGGAGAACAGCGAGCGAGAACGCTGCAGCTGGTGTTGGGCGCGGCGCAGTGAGAAAGCGATGCGCGGACGATGAGAATCGCTGCTCAGAGAAACGTGCCCATAGTACACGTCGCGATAACGATATGCGCACTACGCGATTATGACGCACGCGTCCCCCGCGGCTGCTATATTATTATATCCGCGTTCAATATTAATTATTATTATTATTATCATTATTATTATTATTATTATTATTATTATTATTATCATTATCATTATTATTATTATTATTATTATTATTATTATTATTATTGAGAATTCGGATTTTAAAGGCCTATAAATGTATATATGTATATATATATATATTTTATAAAAATTGCTTTTAAGACAAAAAACAAAGCGCTAAAAACGTATACACAAAATTTAATTAACAATCTATAAATAAAAAAAAACCTTCAAAATTCATTAAATTATGTAAATTTTTTTTTTTTAGTCTTTAATAATTAATTATCGCAATTAACACGCGTATTAAACAATAACACTAACAATTTTATTAAGTTTATAGTGTATTATATACACTTATACACGACGTATTTTATATTTTTCATTTGAAATTTTACTAAACTTTTTACGGTTTTTTAAAATTATAATTTAAGTACAGATTTTAAATTATAAGTAAAAAACAAAAATGTAGCAAGCCGCGGAGTATTGTGAACGTTGCTTACGTGAATTACTCGGATGAAGATTTGTAGAGTGTATTTTTATCACTATAAATTTGAAAGCAATGATAAATCAATCGCATAAAATGGTTGCGAGCGGAGCGTCGGTGTATTACAATGTGTCGAAAAATTTGAAATGTTTGTATAGAAAGAAATTGTGACTTAACGATTTTTAAGATTTTTTTAATATAGTCGAAATAACAAACGTTTGACATTTTTTTTTCAATTTTTAAACCTTAAAACCAAAAATTACCTCTTTTATTTAAACGAATTTTGAATCTTTCGAAACTTCAAAAACGGTAAATTGTCGACCTTATAAGTGATGTAAAATCGTTCGAAATAAAATTACGAGTTTTTTTTTTTTAAGAATTTTAAAACAAAACTATTATTACGTTTTAAAACGTGTCGAGAAATTATAAACAAAACTCGTATTGGAGCATTAATTATCGGTAGAATTCAAAAACCGTTTCAAAGACTTCGAATCGCATGCATACTTTTATTTCAGATAATTAAAAATCTATTTCAGTCCGATGAAAACGAGGTTCGAGAAATTGTTCGAAACTTTATTAAAAAAAGAAATAAATAAATATTCGTTTGAAAGTCATCTTATAAAGAAATCTGCGCAGATTGCCGTACGAATTTAATACGTATTTGTATATAAGACCGGCCTATTTGATGATTTTCCAAAACTAAAAGAATAATCAATGCCGTATATTTACATTATGATTGATGGTTCTACTCTCGTTTTGATTGCGAACAAACGATTTCTCGCGTGAATATTACGCAAAACGATTCTGAAACATCTCGTTTGACTGCGGATACATTTCTAATATTATTATTATTATTATTATTGGAATTGAATGATTATTTATGATTATTATTGGAATATTGAAAGATCGGTTAAAGGATAACGAGCACATATCGCACACCGATTTATTTCGAATAAATATTTTAAAATATATATATACATATTTATGTTTTTTCGTATACATTCGAATTAAAAAATTATTTTAAAATAAGTTTATATTAAAATAATATTTTATTTTTTAATAATAATAATAATAATTTTTATTTATATACTGTCCAAACAAATTATTATCTGATTTTATTATATTTTCACGGGCCGGTTGGAATGCTTCGCCGCGTGTTGGACACTCCCGTCTTATTGCACGACAGAAGTCTTCTCGTACCGCGTCGCAGCGTACACGTCGACGCCGACGACTGCAACAGTCTTACCGCTCGCCGCCAGCTGCGACAAACATCTACCAGGGGGCATTAGCTGTATCGTGCCGCCGCGCGTTCAACAAATTCGTAATATACAACGTTGCCGGGGCAGAGTGGACGGAAAATTAGAAGAGCGTTTTCCGCAGATGCGATGTTCAACATTTTTTTTTCTTTTCGATCAAACAGTCTTGTTTTGAATTTTGTGTTTTTTTTATAGATAATTTACACCAATAAGAGATTTATTATGTCTACTACTAAAGAAGTCGACAATTGTTTCGTTTTAAAAACGAATTAAAGAAACAAAAAAATTTTATTATTTTTTTCAGGTGGATTCGCTAATATAAAAAGGGGGGGGGGGAAACGGGAGAAAAATATTTATTTATTTTTTTTTTTTTGATAGATTTGTGATGAACAATATCCCGGCCCGGATTCGGTTCTCTGCACTCCGTCCCTGTAAAACGCAAAAAAAAAAATTAAATTTCATGTCTTGTCCCGCCATTGCATAAATTCGAGAAATTTCAATAGTTTTATGATTAGGGGTTTTTTTTTTTTTTTTTTACTGCAAGTTTACTCCAACGATGTGAGTTTGAGGAAAATAGTGTTTAAAATATGAGCGTATATATCTCGTCGATGAGAGGATTTACGGGGCCCGGGACAGATTTTTTTTTGCAAATATAAAAAACAAATTCTCGAGACGCCTAATAAATCATGTAGAACGACATTTTTTTATTTCATTTTATATAATTTTTGTAAAAACTCATCAAACGTCAGTGCTTCGGATACGTATTTATTTAAACAGATTGAAATAAAAAATATTATTTTACTGGTATACTGCGCGCGGGTATATAAATAGAATTTTCATATTAAAAAAACAAAAAACAAATTTAAATGTTTATACTGAATTAAAATCGTACACAATAGGAAAGAAGTGGATTTTTTGAAAACATCAAAATTCTTTTTTTTCTGGCCTTGGTTGCAGCAAATATATCAATTAGCTCAATCTAACGAGTCAGAAAAAAATACTTCTCGTTCAGTCGGCAGACTATACCTATATAAATTTAGCTATGGCTTGTAAGTTATTACGCTGTGATAAAACACACTTCTTAAGTAGCCCGTAAGTGATTTTTAATAGAAATGATAAAAAAAATAAAATTATACATATGGGAGAGAGGTTAGTCAGGGGGAATCATATTATGTATACTCTCTAAAATCTTCAATACCGTAGAGTTTCGATGAACGTCGTAATCCGAACGGCGGAATGTGTATAATTTTTCGGACTTTCTAAAGACCGCGTATGAATTGAAACAGACAAAGTTTTGTACACTGTTGGCAATTGATGAACGGCGGAAAAATCTGCTTTCCACGCGGAAAATGAAACCGACGAGGAGTGGACGAAACCGATGAGATTCAGATTTCACGAGCCAAATATAACGGAAACGTGTGCGAATCAATTGTCCGATTCTCAAGCACGTGAATGGGAGCGCTTGCGGTGGCGCTGACCGCGAGGATTCGGCGACGAATCGTGAAAATTATAGCCGGCGACGACGAGATTGCCGCAAAAGAAGACGTGACTTTGAAGACGAAAACGAGATTTTCTCCAAATCGGCACAAAAGTAAAAGTCTCTCATTCGGAAGCTGCGAACGCGTTGAGTATTACGGTCTTGCGCAACGGACGCGGCGGAAGGACAAAACGTGGAAAAAGCGCGGAAAACGTTTTCGCCGGTGCGTCGGTTCAGAAAACGCGCATTTGTAGAATACCGATGAAAATCGAGTGTATCGAGTGTTGAAAAAGAAAAAAGTTAACGACGATTCCTTTTATTTTTTTCGCTAGTTCATATAAATATAAAGAATTCTCGTGCTTAATATTTATTTTATTTTCGTAATTCGACGAACAAACAAATGCGGTGAAATAAAATTTCATACATTCATATAAACATAATATGTGAGTATACGGATTACACTCATCTATTAGAAAAACAAACCTCCAGTAATCCGGGGACACGACACTCGGATCGAATTCGTCCGGACCATTGGGGCTCTACTAATATATAAATTATACAAGTGGTATTGCAAAAAAAAAAAAAAAAACAAATAATATACATATATATATATAAGAACGTAATATTATATTATAATAATAATAATAATAATAATAATAATAATAATAATAATAATAATAATAATAATAATAATAACAATAATAATAATAATAATAATAATAATAATAATAATATAAGGGACAGCTGCTGCAGACACGTTCCAGCGCGCCACCCGTTATCGCGCGCGTTTCTTTTTTTTTTTTGTCGTTCGTTCGGTCTTTTTTTTTTTTTTTTTTTACTTCGGTTCCTTTCAACCTTACCGCGCGCTACAAACCCAACACCGCCGCCCCGTCATCCTCACGCACCGATGACGTTATACATAAATATATATGATCAACACCTGGTGCCGGTATCGCTGCAAATATATATATGTAACGCGCAGCTAGAGTGAGAGGGCTCTCTCTCACTTTTCGATTCTTTATCATATAATATACGATTTTTTTTTCCTTCGAAAACTCGTCGTACTCGTATTTAGTAATATAATAATTACATTATAACAATATGTACACATTACTATAAAAGCAGACAATATGCGTATATACAGCTAGTAGACACGCCGCTTATAAGACTCACTTTGGGACCAGCACAAAGTGAGTCTTATAACCGAATGAACCTTATAGGCGGAGTGGAAAAAAAAAAATGAATTACGTATTTATAAATTTTATTTTACTACATATTTTGCTTTGATTTTAATACATTAACACATATTACATACTTTATTATTGAATAAATTTAATAATCCCGATAAAAAAACTAAAATAATTAAACGTAAATACACATTACATATAAAAATTATTTTTGAAAAAAATTTGTAATTTTAGTTTGTTTTTTATTTTCTTCTAATATTCCAGATAATCAGTACACTATAATAACGATAATCGTTGCGATAAATGTGAACTTTTATCTGCGATAAAAATTATTATACGTTATAAGGTACCAACAGAAACTAACAGAAATAATCAACACGAATATTATTTAATTTTTCAATACCAATTTATTTCTAAATTATAACCAAAAAAGTTTATTTTCTACTATTTATTTTACGAAATTTGAGTCTTATAACCGAAGTGTTGAGTCTTATAACCGATTTTTTTTTTAATGTATGGATACTTCCGGACCGTTCCAGACGATTTTGAGTCTAATAAGCGACTGAACCTTATATCCGTGAGTCTTATAAGCGGCGTCTACTGTATATATATTAAACAATAAATAAAATACGCGTTATATTATTATAACGCGGTCTCTAAAATATCCGAATTTTCGTACTACACACGCCCTTCGTCCCAAAACAATTAAAATTATAGCTGCGAAAAGTGAAAATTGGCGAATTTGAATAAAACAATTTTGAATTTCGTATTACACACGCTGTCACTTTTCGACGCTCGTACTACACACAACTTTACGGACTGTCATAATAAATAGGTCTCGGAATTTGTATAAGTGACATGCGCATTGTTTCCTATTGCATACCAATAGAAGAGCTACGGCGTGTTTAATGATCGAAAATTTAAAACGCATATTTTACATCAGTTTTAGGTGAAAAACTGTGCGTGTTTCTTATATTGATTTTCATATAAGCGTATATTTAACGCCATCTAAAATAAATTCTCTCTCTCTCTCTCTCTCGACCTGTATACGTGTGTGTTTTCAGTAACATATAATTTGAAACTTGCGACGATCCGTTTCTGGTTTGGATGAGCGCCGCATATACGAGGAGGGCCGCTGGCGAGGTTCGAGGACCGGAGCACACGGGATTTTTCTTTTTTTAATTATTATATTAGAAGAGGGAGGGAAGAATAAAAGAAAACGAAAAATTGTGAAATGGTGTTATTTATTATTGATTTGATGTGGAGAAAATCTATAGCGGGCGCAAAGACTCCACATAAAAAAGAATCATGCAAGGTTCAAGAGAGAAAAAGAAGAATCGAGTGGTAATACGTATTTAATTACGCACATATTTTCATAGCATTCCTATTTATATAATTCCAATAAAGATCGACATATTATATAATTAATATAAAAAAAAAAAACGATAAAATATTTTAAGTCATTGAAATATTAAAAAATGATAGTTGCGGGTCTTGTGGATGTCGCTTAAGTGAATTTATAATATATGCTTGGACAGAGATTTCATAATATTCGTTACCGCCATATAATTTGAAAGTAACAGGAATCTTTTAAGATTCAAAACGGAATTTCAGCGTGTATAATATAATTTACAAGACAATTGATGCGTCTGCAGTTTAGTATTTGAAAAGTATTTTTTTCTCGTTAATATTTTATACTACTTCAAAATTTTCTTAGACAATTATTTTCAAAATTGCGATGGTATATAACATTTTATTATATATTTATGAGATTTTAACGAAATCGCGTTTTCTTTTTCATAACCGAAGTTTTATAATTACCTACTTTAAGAATATATGTATATAATCTGTTTGCTGCTGAGAAATTAATGAATTATTATTAATAAGTACATTGAATTGTAAAAATAAAATTAGTATTCAATAGATACGTTACATAATCATTAATCATATCATAAAATGCGTGTGATGACGTTATAGAAATCGATACGCGGCTATTATTGTGTTTAAGCAATTTTCCACGAGACGTTTGCGCCTGTCATTATTGTATAAAAGACAGATTTTTTATAAATCACTTTCCTTTTTTTAAATAATTTATATTACAGTACATATATCGTTTTGGAACGAATAAACCGCAATTACGACAATATCATAATAACTATTAGAAATTTCGAGAAATATCATTGATGTGCTGCATATATTTCCATTGGAAAAAGCTTCCGATCGAAATATGATCAATACATGTATTGAAAATGAATTACATAATATTTTGTATGTTAATTTAAATATAACGGCCATTTTTATTTTGATACATAATATTTTTTTGTTCCTATTGCTGTTTCGAATGTTTCTATCGAGTATTTCAGCACGAGCAACATTCGCTCATCGTGACATTCAAGAATGGTATATACACCGTGTATCCATAGACGGCATTTGAAAAAAAAATCAGCAAATAAGCATGCGCGAAATCAATTTATTAGCGTATGACAATAAAAGAACCGCGTGATGTGAACAACAAATTCGTATCATACAAGGGATGTTCCAAGTCTTGACGAAAAAATAATAATAAACATGCGAGTGTTACATATTTCCGAATCCTGGACTTATTACTATACGTTATACTTATTACAAATTTTTTTTTTTTTATATATAATAAAAAGGCGAGCGACGGACAAGGCGGGCGCTAAGAAATATTAGTGGTGGGCGGGAATAGCGATTCAGAACTCGATTTTGTCGACTTCGAAAATCGCGATAATTGCCGATTTGGCCGAAAAACTTTGGCAATAAATATCAATTTTTTTTTTTTTTTCCGTATAACTTTTAATCGCGCGAATGTGACGACTGAAGTCTGAAAATATATAATTTTACCGAGCGGTAGGGGGGTATAATAACACCACCCATCCGCGCCACTACGCTCCGTCACTGGCGACGGGAATCGTTCGATTTCCTCGACGTTTCTAACGTAATGTGCATTATAATTTTTTCACTTTCACCCCCTTCTCCTTGAAAAATAATCGTTGCGCATCCCGCACCACCCCCCCACCATCCCGCTCACCGTCCTCCGAGGACGGGCGCGGGAAATAAGGGCGTTTTACCCCCTCGACGCCCGCCGGTGCAGGTGATTTCGCTTTGTACGCCACGTCGTGCGGGTGGCGTGTGGCCGGAGGGGGAGACCATTGTATAGTAACGATGTGGCCGCCGCCGTTGCTGTCGCTGCTGCGCGTGTGGTGCCGACCGACCGACCACCGCGGAGACGTCGGCGGCGGCGGCGGCGGCGACGACGATAGCCGACCTCGATAACCGCGTCGTTGTCGGCGTCGACGGCGACGTTGCCAGTTGTGGCGCAACGGTTGCGCCGTACGGTCGATCGTTTTTGTTTTTGTCGCGCGCACGCCATTTTGTGCGGTCCGCGCCGTTCTTTATATTGTCGTCGTCGTGTGTGTGCGCGCACGGCCCCGTCCACTGTTGCAACTACGCGCGCGCGCGATCCACACAACCGAACGACGATGAAATATTATAGCTGACCCCGACCAGGGGTTCTCAACCTGCTGTGTCCGCCGAATATTTCTAACTGTATTCGCCGCCGCTCGTCCACGCGGAGCCGTAAAACAAAATGGAGGCGAAAATTGTCCGCGTCTCCCCCCCCTCCTCCAAAAAAAATTTAAGAAATTTAAAATGTTTTGTTGTTTTCAACCGTAATCCATTGATATTGAAATAAAAAAAAATTCCGAAATTTATAAAATTAACGCCGGCAATCTATCGTTGGGTTGAGATCGGCCGAGAGAGCGCAGTTTTCAGTTGTTTTACGTCTTGCAGCGTGCGGGCGAATTGTCTCTACGGGACACACCCGCCCGGGGGGGGGCGTTTGCCGGGTACCGTCAGCGGTTTCAGCGGCACGTCCATCCGGTAGCAATGATTTGAAATTCAAATGTTTTCGCGTGAAAAACGGCGCGAGAACAATTGGAGCCGCCGATTAGTTTTTTAGACGCGGGCGAGACGAGAAAGATAATAATATTAAAGACGAATGCTTACTTTTGTATTTTGTACCCGAAGTATTTATACATATTATAGTGTCGTACGAATTCATAACTTATTTCGTCCACTCAACGCTTAACAATGACAATGTGTGGTTATTAACACTTCGTTTCTTACGGACGCGCTGAATTTCTACGCCGGAGATTTAAAAAACCGAATTTAACACGCGCGCCTATATGTTGTCCGCTCGTCGTCGAATCAAGAATTAAAAGAGTACACAACATACGAGCTGTTTTGATAAAACAAATTTTCAAAAAAATTTTTAATTTTCAACGAGTATATATTAATGTACACGTTTTATAGAAATTAAAGAGGTTGTTTTTTTTATGTAATTTGTTAAAATTTCGGCAAATAAATCATCTAGATATTTTAAGCGGTTAAATCAGTTTTGGGTACGATGACGGCGCTCCGCCTTAGTATTAACTGAATGTTACGTTCGTTATAATAATAATAATAATAATAATAATAATAATAATCGATTAGAATTTATATTAAGCCTGTGCTGGAAATTCATAAAAATGTGCCGTGCCCATATACACCTCGAGGATGAGACTCAACGCAACGGTTCTGAAGCCAAAAATAATAGATCCGAAATAAATATGAACTACGTTTTTTTTCTTTTTTTTTTCTATAAACTGTTAATTGTCTTATATTTAAATGTACGTCAATTTACTTCAAAACCCTTTCTAATATATATATATATATAATGTTCATATGAAAAAATACTGATCCCTTCCTTCCACCCCGTGACCCGTGCCCTAATTGCGCGCTACTGGTGTCCCCTTTGCCCGTATGTCCAGCATTTAATGTCCATGTTGTAACGCGAGCCACTGAAATCTCGGCGGATAGGTCGCGTTGGTTGGATGGAAAAATTTAAACAGTTCGCTGCAACGGTTGCTATACGTTAAACGATCACGTGGCATTGTATTAGACACACAATAAATAGGGGGAAAATTCACGGAATTTCATTCTTGGCAAAATAAAAACCGTTTTTCCTCTATCACTTACGATTAATGCGGGAATCAGACGTAATTTATTGCCATCTGTAGGTTTTCTTTTAATCGCTAAAACTATAAGCATGTCGCGCGATTCGAACGTTAAAATTTTTGTTGAAAAACGTTTTCAACTCGGGAAAACAACTGCAGAAACGTTCGAATTCATTGTTTGTGGTGACGAAGCGTTATTGACGGACATAATAAGAAATCAGACGTTTACGAATGATCTATACGTTTCGATAACGGTCTAGAGTCACTTGACGATCAAGAACGTCGACTTCGTATAATAAAGTTCGTCGTCGGCTCTTTTGCAGTATTTTCGAATTGCGACGGTTTTCATAAAAAAAAAAAAAAAAACACGTAAATTTCGATTTCCATAACAGTTAACTATATATATAGTTTTAACGATTAAATGTCCTTTCACACACACACACACACATTCGATCATCCTATTCATACCGTTCACAGTAGTTTCCGCGAGGAATTTATTTATACAAACTCGGACCGAGTCCGTTCCGATTTTTAACATACGCGAATCTGTCATGCTATTTCAAACACGTCCTGCAGTCGTACGGAACAAAATTGTAACAGTCATTCATGCGATTCGTCATATCGTGGTTTAATTCAGCGAAGGAGAATCAATATTACGTATTATATAGCGTTTTTGCTTGACGATTAAGATGAAAATAAATCTAAAACAATTATAGTACAAAAAACAAAGAGAACTTTATACTTTACGCTGCAGCGGTCGAAGCGGAGAGTTATCATTCCCCTCCTCACTTCTATTAGCATATTTCATCCCATCGTTTGTTTTCCTTAAAATCGTTCGTCTCTTACGGATTTTTAAAAATCGTTTTGTATAATATGTAGTAATTACGTTGCCCTAATTTTTTTTCTTTTAGAAAAATAGCTTTGATTCACTTTTTTTTCTTTATAAAAACTATTTTGGTCTTTAATAATATTCTCACATTCATTAGATCTAAACGTCACTTAATCATTCACAAAAACAATATATACATATAGTTTACCACGAATAGATTAATATGTAGTAGGATATTAGAGCATTTCGTTAAAAATAGACCTCTTCTTTTTTTTCTTATTTTGGTTGCTTATTTTTCAACAACATGAATCGTTTACGTTATGAATCCCTCCTTTTCAAAACTTGAAACTGCTTCTATCCCCCCCAATCCCACTTATTTTGATTCGATTCGACTACTGACCGTATTTATACACGCACGGTCCAAGAACTGTATAGCGCAACCGAATCACATACCGATAGAGATTTCATTCGAAAGTTTTTCCGGAAAAAAAAAATACTGATTTTCTAAACGGTATGTGTAAAACTATTAAAAAAAAAAAAAAAAAAAAACTGAAAATCTCTCTCCGTATGTATTATTACATTTATTGTAAACATGATACGTCCGAGTGTTTTTACTATTTTTCCCTTCGAGAAGTTCTCCTATATTTTTTGGCAAATATGTTCATTGTTCCTTTTCCGCCAAATCACTATAATTTTATAATTTTTTTCAAATTCGATAAACGTTAAAAAAAGAAAAGAAATACACGTGTTTTTTTTCCAAAAAAAGAAAAAAAAATATGTTCCGCGTATCCCCTAAAACGGCCTCAGTCCCGCACGATATAATATAGACAATATTAGTTATCGAATAACATACAATATCACGAAACGTGTGAGTTAAAAATAGAATGTCTTAGCTCATGCACGCTCCCGCTGAAAACAGCGTTTCTTCTTCTTATGGCACAGTCGGTTTTATAACATTTCGGTTTCTCATACATATTCAATCACCGGAATATATCATTTTCATTTCAGTTTTCCGCAACTGCACAAAACTGTACTAAAGTCTCGCGAATATATAATAATAACGATTCGATCGCATCGTTTATGAATATCATTTCGCCGTGCAATTCGTATACCATACAGATGATTTTTTTTCCTTATTGTTGTACGTTTGATTTTCGTTTACAGTATTAAGAACGGTATAGTTATAATCATAAATTGTTGTCACTTTCTAAACAAAATTGATGTCGCGTTTTCTCTTGTGGTATATTGTGAGAACGTGAAAAATGGAACGCACAAAGGGTGTGTTGTGGTCGATATAAATATTTGACGTGTGCACCAGCAATAGAAAATGTGGTGTAGTCTGCGTCACACAATGACATTTTGTTTCGCGACGAACATATACGGAATACTATTTCGTATTATTGCCAACGTCGAAGGCGACTTGAGAGAGCATTAATTGAAAGAGACAAATAAATAAATAAAAACATATTTAAATCGGCGGGCAATTTTGAGAAAAAAAAATTTTTTTTTTTTGTTTTTTTATCGTTTTTTCCGACGTTCGCGTGTATTATACGCGTTTCTCGTGCGTATTATTTTATGAGAAACGTTAGAAACGGGTGTGCGCACCGCGACAATATTAAGTTGTATTGACAATGACGTTGTTATATACTAATACGGTTTGACTGTATTATAAATGTATAATTTATTTCTGTATAGATTCATCAACGACGTCCTTATATGTATTCAGAAGGGCTAATCAGGCAATAAACGACGCTCTACGCCCATATATAGTGTCGTTATTAAATCCTATATAGTTATGTCGCATACATGTGTCAATTATCGAGTATGTTTTGTAACGTCAACGTGCAAAATCATTATTTCCGGACTAACATTTTGAGGCAAAAAATGGAAATAAATCGTTCGTCTAATAGTCGTATACAACGAAACGTTCGAAACATTTTACACAATGATTTGTGTAATAAGTAAAAAAAAAAAAATCAGTTTTATTTTTAAAAATTAGTAAATTTTATTTACCAATTGAAATTTTATTTACTCGTTGAATAATATTACGAGTTCATTTTTCACTTAACTTTTGAAATCCGTACACAATCCATAATACTAAGTATAATAAAGCTGAAGAGTTTGTTCGTTTGAACGCGTTATTCTTTGAAACCAGTACTTGGATTCGAAAAAAATTCTTTTCGCATTTGATGATAGCCCAAATATTGAGGAGAAATATGGAATGTTTATCATCGCGTTACGATCGTTAGGAGCTGAGCAAAACGGAAAAGAGAACACTAATCGAGAACGAAGTAATAGAGTGGGCGGCCGGGCGATGCGACGCAGTGGGTCGACGGGAGCCGGCAATGTTCACAACGATGAAATAAAAGTTTTAAAGAGTTGGTGAAGTTTTATTCGTCAGTCATAGATCGACGCACGTTACCTTGGCTGAGCTAAAAGGATTATTGTCATTATATTTATTTCACAGGCGTTCTATAAAATAGGCGAATAAAAACTTTAATGTATAATAATAGTTGAACGCGATGATATAAAGCGTGATGAAACGTGCAAAATGTAATTATTACGATGAAAATAAAAATCAAAGTTAAACATAAATCTTTAATTTTTTGAACATCCTAACGTCGAGTATATTGAATAACGATTCAGTTATTAACCACATTTCGTAATTCGAAATGTCGCCAAAATTTATCGTAGGTATGAAAAAAAATGTACTATAAAATAAACGCCCAGTCTTAGCGTGCAATTCAATTATCAATATGTTGCTGATATTTTTCCGTAATTTTTATTCTTTTAGTTAATAAAACTATAGCGAAAATGAAAAAAAAAAACGCGCGTCGAATCAAATACCAATTAGATAAAATTACATATAGACTGCCGGATAACAGGGCAAAAGAACGGAGTCGATTGGACCATAGATTCTTTAAAATTGTGTGTACAAATGAAAAAAAAAAATGAATACACATTTTTGCGAAATTCTTCACTTGTTGGCTTCGGCTCAGAACCATTGTAATAGGTATACGTATTTCATGTATTACAATATATTATACATATTATTGTATTTATAAAAAAAAATATGAATATCGATAGTCATAATAATAATAATAAAAAAACAGACGGATAAGCGTAATTTATTGTTGAAACGACGATGATGGCCTTCTACAGATCGTATTATGTAGCTTGCAGCAGCCACTGCGCAGCGCGCTCCTATACTCGTATAATATATATATACGAATAACATAATGACCAACATTCAACGTGATATACGATATATAAGGTATTATGTGATAATAATTTGCGGTTATACGAGAAATCTGTCCTTTTATAGGAACGAATAACAGTTGTACACGTACGCAGTTTTATGAAGACGCGTGTGTCGGACAACTGCAGGTGAAAATTAAAATAAATGACGAAATTCGAATCAAATTTTTATAGGGAATCGTTTGACCGATTAATGTATTCACAAATAAACGGACAAAATAAAAAAAAAAAAAACGATTTGACAGAAGACAAATATCGAATGTCCGTTAGATGCGCAAATATTCGGCATTTCTCTCACCATTTGCATTGTTGATTTTTCTAAACCTATCCAATCGTCGGATACGAGCAAGGATACGATTAGATTTTTATTTTATTTTCACATTGCACTTAATGTACAAATATACTTGCCAGATTAAAATGTTTTCAATTTCTAATCACGATTGTACCAGTAAAAAGGAGAAACAAATACTTTATATGTGCCATTTTACGAACTATGTGGTCTTAATGTTTCTACGAATAGACGCGAGATTCTAGTAAACAAAACGATATTGATAAGAAATCAATAGGTATTTGCGTGCATAACTGTTAAGATTTTTAATACATTTTTAAATAATTTACCATCTTAAATTCTCTGTATTATAAATAATTGTATACAATCAATTGTATTTCTATCACCATACTGTAAAATCGCTTACAAGAATCGTTAAAAAAAAAAAATATATATATATACGTATAATAATATATAAATTATAATTATAAGAGGAATAAATGAAAAAAAAACTTATTATATATAGATATTTTTTTAATTTTTATAATATATACACACATATACATACAATATTATTCTATCGTCTGCGTCATAGGCCTACGAAATACAGATTTATAATATTACTTTGAAGTAGTTATAGTCTTATGGATATAAATAATTAAATAAATATGTATATATAAATGTTATGCGATATATATATATATATTAAGTGTTTACACGGTAAATATTTTTTTAATCTAGTATTTAATATAACGTTGTGTTATGTTATTTATCAGACCTTGTCCTAATTTTTATCTTAATTCTTAAATCTCATATTTCCCATATCATATTACTTATACATACTGTGTATATAATAAAATATATTTTGATTAAAATTTCGAACACCAGGAACGAATGAAATATCACGATAAATACATAAACAATTTAATAATATTATCTCTGTACACTTCAGTTCAAGTAGTGTTTATTACTGTACGTATTTTTATAGCAATATAATTCAATTCTTTATGCTTAGAGACTATCTTTCTACTATAAATCATAATAATTATACCATTATGTAAATAATGAATTTATATACGAAAAAAATGGTATCTCTCGGTCGCAGTTAATATTTCAAGTTTTCCGTCGGTTTCTCTGACACACTACCATGCATCGTATTATCGTATAAAAATGTATAAGCATCTACAAGTTTAAAATACGTTATTTATTCATTGTAACATAAATCAAAATCTATATCGTATAATAGTAAAGCGATAAGTACGCATATATATATATATATATAGGTATGCGAGTGTATATAGTACAAGGTCAGAAATTTTGTTAAAAACAAAACATAATTTTTAACAGGTATTTAAAATTTAAAATCATCATCATTATGTTTTGTATCTGTAAACTCGTACAATATACACTGCACTATTTTCTTTTCAAACAAGTTTCGTAATTCGTTTTTACGAAATAGTATACGACGAGTAATACTATATATTAATATATTAAATTATATTTACAAACTATATGTATTGTAGTTGTGTACTTATAATAATAATAATAATAATAATAATAATAATAATAATAATAATAATAATAATAATAATAATAATAATAATTGATGATGATGATCTCGTGTGTTCTATTAGAAATTACTATTCTTATTTACCTACGAGCATATTATTAAAAAACTACGAAGATATTAAGTAAGTATTTACTAAATATACGAGAATTACACCGTAGACTCGCCCCAGAAACGAATGCCTGCTCGAGGACTATATTATGCGGTTATCTCTTGGCCGTTGCAGGGTATTAGTAATAGTAGGAGTAGTAGTAGTATATTAAAACGAAGACCGTGCACATTCCTGACCGTTACCCAACTCTTGTAAGTGAAATTCGTTTCGTGTTGTATAATATTCATAAATCAATAACTGCAGTGGCACCCTACGGCGTTTCAAGGTGGTTCGACTTAATCAGGCATGTACACTGGGGTTGGTGTTTTACGATTATTAAAGAGAAATATTATATACCCGATAATTATCGAAAATATAATACGCGGGGGCGTGTTACAATATTGTTTATATGGAAATATGTTATAATTGGAATTCTAATAACACGTATAACGATAAAGATAATAGACACTATAAATGTAAAATGATTCAAACATCGAATGAATAAAATAATAGTTATTTGTGTATTTTTTTTTTTTAAATATATATTTATGCACAAATGGATTTGTTTGGTGTTTGATGTGCCCCAAAGTGTATTATAAATGTTCTCGATTTACTATACCAGCTCATTTCAATCACCGAAATTGTGCAAAAAAAGCAAGTAATACACACCTGTATTATAATATTATACAATAAACAAAATGCAATTCGTTATTTGAAAATCTAACACAAAAACAGTTGTTGTACACAGGTGAACGAACAACACTATAAATATCGCGAATGTAGAATTTTGAAAATTCTTGTATGAGGGAGGGTCCAGAAAATATTTTTAATATTATACGCATCCTATATATATCCGTTTGCCTGTGGCCAGAGGCGTTTAATAAAATTACGTTGAAAAAAAAAAGTATTTATATATAATAATAATAATAATAATAATAATATGATTTATACAAACACTGTGAATCCGCATTGAAAATTCAATTGATTTTAATATCGGATCCCTGTAAAGCCGCCGCCATTAACGCGCACGTTAACTCGTCAATATCGAAGTATGTTTTTTTCAGTACGAGTTCTATGAGTTTTATTCAGAACAAGATCGACATGTATTTTAACGTGTTACGTAAAAATAATCAATTAGTAATTCGCGAAAAGAATAATTTTTAAAAAAAAATATCTACTTTTATTGAAGTGACTTCAATAGGGTCGACTACTACTACTACTACTACTACTTATATATTCAAATAAATTTAATGAAAAAAAGAAAAAAACACGCGCCAGTGATAAATCCCCTAAACAAAATCGACGTAATTGGGCCACCCTTTCCCATTACTTCCCACCCTTTTGGAGAGAGGAGGAGTGCGATTTTTAACCCTCGTCTCTACACACTATATAGCATAACATTGCAGAGGGTCGTAAAACGGAAGTGGCACAGTGTATACACACACACACACAAATACAATGGTCATAGAAGAACTTTCACCCTTTCTGAATTTTGCCGTACAACGGTTTCGTCGAAACATTACAGTGCGGCGCACGCAAATAACTCGGTAACGCGAGTTATTTAAAACATTGTCGATGTTTCTACGTTATGTTCCGTGTTTTCGATTCTTTTTTTTTTTTTATACTTACGCACTGACTTCTTATTCGCTTTACAGCTGACCCGCCGAACAGACTCTTGGAATATTAATACACGTCATGTTCTATTGCTACGGTTCGATCTGAAAATTCTGTTCGATGTTTTCGTCTGACGCAAAACACAATCGCGTGTGTGGCATTTACATCCGTTCCACGGATCAATCGGTTTTGACGAGCATTCGACGCACCATTTTGTTTGTTTTCTTGCACGGCTATTGGATATCCATTGTCGCACGATTGGTTTCTATCAACCGACGATGTCTCATTCGGTACGCGTATCGATTTTCGTTTGCGTTTTCTCATTCTTCTCGCGAACTCGTTTAACATTTCGATTTCGTTTCGCTCTTCGCCGTGCTCTGCGGCCCCCCCCCCCCGATAATCTCGAAAATTTCGCCTGTTTGGTGGCACTGCGCGAGTTCTGCGACCTAAATTGCACCGTCCTATCGCCCCGTTTTCCAATTGTAATTCAATTGTTCAATTCAATCGCGTCTCTATTGCGTCGACGGGAAAATTATCCAACACAAATTCGTATTTACGAAAGAAATTATAAAATTAACTACGTGAAACGAAGCGACGTAACGATACGAAAACCAATAATTAACTGCGAAAACTACCGGTAATTTGTCAGCCGCATTGTAACCAATGGTTGATAATCGGAAATTTTCCTCGTGCGAAATATTCTTCACAGTCCATCTCACTCTTTCGTCAACAGACGGATAGTTTTCAGACTATTACTTATAACCTTCTGCGTAGATTACAAATCAAAATTAAACCGCGTGACCATTTGGAATTGAACACTTCTTGAGAATTTGCTGTTACCAACAAAACTTTCCCGAATTTTCCAATTTTTCTTTCTCTAATACCTTATTTGGACTATTAAAAAAAAAAAAAAAAAAAAATTAGTCCAATCGGTCCAGCCGTTCTCAAGTAATGCGCGGTCGCCAACGAAAGTCATTTCGTTTTTATCATAATATAGAATATAACTCATTGTTATATAAAAAAAAATGAACATAACTAAAATAATTGCGATAAATCGTTAAAAAACAAAAACAAAAATGGATCTAAAATTATTGATTTCTAGTATTCCCTATTATAATAATAAAACCAAATGCCTGTCGCCCGTTACTTTTATTTGTTGACTAAATCAAATTTCAATTCGACTATAGATAATATATATTTATATGTGTAATAAATCAGTAATCAATCATCGATTAGCCGTATATATGTTTTAACGGATTATATGGTCTCGTCAAAAGAACCAAATTAGTTGATCACAAACATTATTAATCGCCCCCTTATTGTTTCTCTATACGAATCACCATTAAATTATGATATCTTTAAAGGTTTATTAAAAAAATAATACTGTTGTATATATATATATTATTCATATATACGCATTGATTTGTCGCGTTCAAACATCATTTGTTTATAAACCAGTTCAATGGTATATCTAAAAATAATTACTGCAGGCAATGTATTCTCGAAAAATTAATTATTTTACCGATCGAATAAACTATCCAAGTTAAAAAATGGATGTGATTTATATCGGGTTAAATAAGTGAAATCGAAGAAAATTCAAACTATTTTTTATTTTTTACTATAAATAATTTTTTTATACCTAGTCACTTTTCAACTGAGAAAATCGATTCGACTGTTGAAACGCGTTGAAATAAAAAAAATTGATCGTTTAAACGGAGAAGTTCTATTTGAAAAACGAGTGGCAAAACTGTTTGTCACAAAAAAAAAAAAAAATTGTTTAAAACATTACAATATTGAACGAGCCCTCGACAAACGCCGTAATTATATAACTATTAAATATTAATACTCGTATATTATATTTCTTTTTTGATTTTATATCTATAAGATCGCCAGAATTATATATTCATGCCAGAATGTATGAAAAATAAAAACATCGTTACACTTCCGTTTGTTTTTAGAGCGGAACGAGAAAGAAATTGTTTTAATTATAATAATATTATTATAAGAAATACCCCTGAATTATTATTTACCATAATGCATCGCATTGGTGCTATACGTAAATAATAAACAAGGCCTATAAATAATATGATATTTGGTATTTTTTGTTCAAAGTCAGATGTAATATACTAGATGAGAATCGATTGGCGTGTAGTTTTTTTTTCTCAGAGTTGTCATTGCGGCGGGTCCAACGAGACGGATCTGAATTATTCGTAGTTCATTTCGGATTACAAAATTAACACTCTTATTCTACACACGCGTGTTTCTCGATTATTTTTTTTTCCTTTCTTACTCGTACTATTAATAATAAAACTCAAGGCCGAACCTTGAAGATATATCAACCGTTTACAGATCCACACGCAACCTGTAGTGTTTCTCCCACGGACAACTCAATATTGTTATGTTTCCTGTTGCCGAACGAGTTTTAACGATAATTCACGTAAAACCAGCTCTGTTGGTCGCGCTTTTCCGTGTTTGTAAACATATAATAACGGCAAAGGCGCGTGCTGTAAAGCGTGTGACTAACTGCGTGTACCGCATGTTATAACGCGCACGAAAAAAACGAAAAATTTAAATACGAATTATTAACGTTCAGATCTATGAAAACGGAGCGTAACAATCTTATTCGATCCATTGATTTTCACTCCAACACTTCGAGACGTGTAATGTTTAAAATATTTTTGGGGCTCCGCGCGAGCAAATACTGTTTAAAAAAAGACTTCGCGGCTGAACAATTTTGGGGATCGCTGATATCGACTATACTATTAGTGTGGATTCAGCGCGTCATCATGTGCAGTTGTCAGTGTTTTTTTTTTCTATTAACCGCCGACGACAGACAGGTAATTATTATTATTATTATTATTATTATTATTATTATTATTATTATTATTATTATTATTATTATTATTATTATTATTATTATTATTATTATTATTATTATTATTATTATTATTATTATTATTATTCCTACGTGAAATGTTTCCCTCGGTTCGTTTGCGGATATATACTCGTATATATATATTTTATTTTTAATGCCTAACCGTCCCGGGAGCAAGAAAAATCTCCGCGCTAGGTGCGGGTTTAACAGCGCGAAATACTGATTTCCGTGACGGACGACATTCATTTTGATACGCGTAAACGGCAATGGGCATATTTAAAAATGATGAATTCCGTTCCGAATATCGTTTTGCCCGACGCATATTTTGTACAATAATGTTCGGTGTGCGTTATTGCTTTGGAAACGAGAAACGGCGATCCGCGGCGTACACGCACAATACACGAACAACGCCCCCTTTCCAGTGCTCATCCACTCGAACCGCTATTGCAGCATCAGCATCAGCAGCAGGACCCGGCGGCACCATATTAACGACGACGGTCCGTCCTTTTCAAACATTTCAAATCGTACAATTATAATACACGCGTGATTGACGTAGTTTTGATTGCTCACTCATACGTATATCGGAATATACGCTCTCGGCGGGCTGTGGCGATTGGCACGGGTTTGGTTTGCACGTACCAGTGTACAAGAGGAGTTTTCGGGTACCGAACTCCCGACCGTCCAATTGACGTCTCTCGACGTTTTCATACGATTCGGATTTAAGACTTGAATACAACTGGAACGAAAATCACGTAATAATATTATTATTATTATTATCATCGTAAATCGCAAATTACTCTGTTATTATTCTTATCGTATTTATCACGTTTAACACAAAATATCAAACGCATAAACGGCGCCATATAACGTACGGTGAATATTTCAAGTGTCTAGATAGCTATTGGTTTCAAAATCGCGAAGAGATAACCATGATCGACGAAATCACGTTTTTATGTAATTTTTCGATAGTTCTTGTTTTGTTTTTTTGTTTTTTTTTTTTACGAGAAAATCGGAAAAAAGTCTCTCTAGAGTACCGACTACTAGTTACAAACTTTCACTGTAAAGATCGGAGAACACGCTTTCTGGTAGAATTTTTGGGTAAAGACATCAAAAAAAAAAATAAACACGTCATTGTAAAACCAACAGATTTCTCGCTCCGCACGGCATCTAAAATACAACGATTACATATTATTATTATAATATATAATTTTTTTTTCCGCTTTAAATTGCTTTGAAAATTATAACATTATTGATATTGTTAATTAATAATAATATTAATATAAAACGAAAATCGCATTAAAAATTAATTATAAACGTGTATATTAGAATTAAAATTTGAAATTTCATAAATATAATACGTAAGAGAAAAAAATGCGAAAAATTTTAAATTAAACGATTGTTGACAATGATTGACGTGTGCTAATCGAATTTCGCGATTGTAAAACAGCATTGTTCTGTGTATATATCACAGGGGCACTGAACAAAAAAGTATATTTTGAATTTGAATCCGCGCTCTTGAGCGTTAATATCATAACTACCCACCCCATCAACTATCACGTCAGGCCTGAACGAGAGGAAGGGCGTCGGCAGCATCACACCCTTCACTCGTCATAACACGCACACGTTCGTGAAGCGTATACCAAAAAAAAAAACCACGCGATTTTTCTATGTTTTTTTCATGCCTATATAGACTCGAAATGCCATTCGACCGATTTCGTTGAAAATCTCACAGTCTATTTTAATTAATACCGTAATTATTATGTTTTGTTCGTAATAAAGCGTTGTCGAATTGTAAAGTCATTACTATACACTGTATTCCGTCATCAATTCATTCTTAACGTGTTTTCTCTATGTTCGTGTGGCCTGATTACAATTGGCTATTACTGGTTAGCAATATTAATTGTAAGTTTTCTGTGAACATTTGTAATTGTATTATGCGATAAAAATATTTGAACACGTGCATGAAGTCACTTTAAATCTTCATAACATTATAAGGTAACAAACATTGATGAATAAAAAAATATATATAACCCAATTGAGAACCACCTCTCTTTTTTGAAGTCGGTTAATGAGCAGTAATACAGCGTCATAGACAATTGCTAATATAAAATTGAAATAAACGAATTTTTTTTAAAATCTTATAAGCATATTATGGAACCAACGTTACTATTGTACACACCAAAAAGTTGAATATTTTCAAATTCACGATAGTCACTACAGGTAATATTGGTAACACGAGGTAATTGTTAACATGTAAGTAGCCAATGAAAAATGTGTATTTTATTAAAACGATATGAAAATAAATCGTAACCGACACAAATGCGGTATTATAAGATGACCATTTAGTGTTGTTAAATAATCGTCAATTTCTTTTTTTTTTCCCCCTTAATAATGTTACAACATCACGTACAACTAATCGGTTAGTAAACGACATGTTTGATAGATAACTACAAAGCGAACCAAACTTCGACATCCATGAATATCATGTTTAACATTAAATAATCGAAAATCACGTGCGTTAGTAATGTTTATGATGCGGTAATGCGAACAATATGATGACCAAATAGGTGAGGAAAAACATTTGTCAATTCGTCAATACTGGCAACCACATGCGATTACAGAATAATATTGCACGGGCAATCGCCGCATCATTTGGTTGCTGTACGTTTTCACGAAAAAAAAAGAACATTATCGTAAAAGAAGAAAAACAATTTCCTACATTATAGAAAAGACTTCCCTATACAATCCCGTACGATTTGCCTTTCCAAATCGATCGTTTACGATTTGACCGTCTTTTTCATACAATCGCAAACTATTAAATCACTGTATAACATATTATATACCTTCAAATACGCAGGAATAGAATCCGATTTCGGATTGTAATATTCACACGGGGACAGCGTTGCGGCTCAACTGCAAATTCTATACTCACCCGATGACTTTTATACGCGCGTATTTTATCCAGACGTGTCTTTTGAAGGAGGATTGAACCGTGGTCGTAACAAATAGTATATGTGTAATAATAACACGCGTTCCCGGACGTTGTAAGCACAGCGCATCGCTATAACGAATTCCGACTGCCGTAATATACACGCGTATATTTTTACCCTTTTTATGTATATATACTCTATTTTTATATACCGATCTCTCCGTGGGTACAGTGCACATCAGGGGTCTCCAGCTTACGGCCCATCAAGCTCCTTCAACCGGCTTGTCAAACTGACCGATGTTTTGAATCAAAACATCAGCGATTTCCAACTATAAAACGATAAATTCTCAATCGATTTTGCCGTTGAAGCGGTCGTCCACCGTACTGTAGCGAAATCCGTTTTGAAATATGCATCAGAGCGCGTTAGGATTTTCGAAAATCCGTTTTCGCCACAGGAATCGAAACTCGGTCTCGGTGCGCATCAAACAAATAGCTCGAAGAGTGTCCGAATGGAGACCGGTGTAGAAGAAAAAATTGTGACGCATCACCGTTGCCGGCGGATTGTTTTCGAAATTTCAAATAAATCTGGGCGTAAGATGATTTCTACGCAATGGACGCTGCTGATCGGATCGATCGCGGAGTCTGACGCAGCGCGCCGAGAAATTTTCGTCACGAAAGCGATTCCTAATTTCTCGTTAAGCGTACATCGTCGCTGTTTTCTATACGCGTGCAATAAAATGTATTTTTACCTTCGTAAAATTATCGTGAAAAATAAATTTTTCACAGTTTCCTTTTCTTCTCGACTTACAGCGTAATAAATACAATTGATCGTCTCACTTTCTTCGATCTCTTCTACCCTCCGTCCATCCCCTCTCGAAAACAATTTCGGTTCGTGACGACGGAACTACGTTTCCCAGATCCGGCGGCCCTCGGTAAAAAAAACGTTGGACACCCCTGCCTGATTCATTGCAGTGTGTACACAAAACGTGTAGTACGTGCGAGAGGGAGAAGATTATTATTTCGGAGGAACGACGTTTTCAGCAACCCTAAACGCGTGTATTCATTATATTTAGACGCGCGTGGATGTTTTTTTTTTTTTATACCGTCGCCCGCGGACGTGTTCCCCGCGGGACGCTATCTCCTCCGCCCGCCATATTATACCATGTTACAATATAATTAAAATTATATATTACGTGCGACAGCGCTGTCGCCCAAGTACATTTATGACGAAAGAACGGTGCAGGGACGGGCGCCACGGTGACGTCTGTTTTCAGGGCCGGATTTAGGAATGTGGGGGTCCTGCGGGCCCACCTTAAAAGTATATATTATATTTCGATAACATATATTTACTATATTATTATAAGTTAATTTAATTTAATAATATATAATAACGTTTACGCGTATTTATCTACAACAGCGTTCAGGCGGCTTGCTATACAAGTTATAATATGTGTTTATTATTATAACTGTTTTTCTCAAAATTAAAAACCATACCTTATCCCCCTACTCTACGAGTCATAATAATCGATTTTAAATTACTTTAATTTTACTATATAAATGATTGAACAATTTTATTCGGTTTGCGATTTAAATTTATTTTGCAAATATTATATATTGTATTTAAGACTTGGATGCGAAAAAATCCCATTAAGTGGAGGCCCGGGGCCCCCATGGGCCCCCTCCCCCCTAAATCCGGCCCTGTCTGTTTTGTACGGCCGACGGGGTCACGTAACGGAACGGTGAATAGGTGGAAAAACGATGACTCGTGTCGAACGCGTTAATAATACAACTTTACAACGCTTTTTATAGGGTATATTGCAATATAAGCGCGCGTCCGTTGTTCTCGCGGTGCACCGATTATAAAAACCGCTCGCCGTAATTTTATTCTTCTATTACTTGCGCTAGTAATAATAATTAGCCAACCGGTTTCCATATTTAAGCGAATATTTTTATATGTTTTTTTACGATTGCCGGACATTTTTTTTATCGCGGATAGAAACGCAACGAAATACCCCGCGGATAATCGATTATTTGCCAAATGTTTTTTTGTTTTTTTTCAAATATCGTTTGTGCCAACGATTCACCAATGAACGCGTAACATTATATTGAACGTTATCCATTGATTGCGCCGTACGCGAAAAATACAACGCCCTGTAATGACTTGAGTACAATACGACTCGTTCCGAAGTAGTTCTCGTATTCTATCATATTTTCGAACGAGTTAAAAAAAATGTAAAATAAATATTTTTTTTTTTTTTTTTTTTTTTGTGTAAACCCATTCTCATTAAACGGATGATTAATTTTAAGCGAGTGCGGGAATTCGGTTTCGTTTTTTTTTTTTGCCACTCCGTATACCGTACGTACGTACAGTTTCTGTATTCGAATAATACATTGCGTGTAAACACACGCTACTTGAAATTTGTTGTTTTATTTGAACGGTCCAACAAACGAGAAGGACGAAACACGGGGGGGGGGAGGGAGATTCAACCATTAGTGTTGAATTGGAAAGAAAAAGCAATGGATAGAGTTGGATAGAGGATCGGGTACGATATGGAATGGCGTTGAAGGGCCTCAGAACTAGAAGAACAAATACGCCCATTGAGTAGCACGCGCGAAAATTCCGTGTTTATATTTACAAGAATTTCCGGAAAACGGGTAAATTTCGTATTGACGATCGTGTGAAAAACCAATGTCAACTGCAGGCCAACGTGCAGCGGTTAAGTTTTCGCCGTGTAAGTAAAAAGAAAATTATAAAAACAGAAAACTCAAATTTCAACAAAATTTACTTTCTACGTCATGTGTAATACGTATCGATTATATTATTATTATTATTATTATTATTATTATTATTATTATTATTATTATTATTATTATTATTATTATTATTATTATTATTATTATTATTATTATTATTATTATTATTATTATTATTATTATTATTATTATTATAGTATTTGACAACGATTTGTGTTACACTCTAATACGTTCGTATAATATCCCATCTGCTTTTACAGTGAAATATTTAAAAGGGTTTTTCGGAAAAATATTCTAGCTACAAAGTTCCCGACGAGTACTACACCACGTGAAAATTATACGTATGTGAAGAACGTCATCAACGAATTATATAAAAGCGCGGTTACAGAAATGAAACACCAGAACGAGAACGGTGTGACTAAAAAAAAAGATTTTACAAAAAACCCTAACATAACCGTTAAATAGTATTTTTAATATAATGTTATTATATTAAATACAAATTATTAATATTAGTAACTCACTTATTAATTACTTATTATTATATACATAAAACAAGCGCTGAAAAATCGATCGTGTCGAACTTTGCGTATTTTATATGTAAAACATTTTTGTTTTAGGATATATTTTAACGCGTGTCCAATCGGTCGAACTATATAGCTGGTTGACCACCAGTCGTTTGTAGTGTATATATACTCGTATATATCATTGTAGTGTGTTATAAATCGCACATTGTTTCTACACCACGCACAGTGAAGCGTGTTGCGAATTTTGCAATATAATATTATATCACGGTTTGATATTTCCACGTCAATAAGAGAAATAAAACGTACGTTTTAATCGAAAAATGTTCATTTTTTTTTTTTTTTTTTTGTTTAAATAACTTAATCTAACCTAAGGAAAATCTTTTCGAGCCATTTAAGTGCCATTGTGCTGGTGGAGAAAAAAATGCAAAGCTAGAGTCTTTGTATTCAACGGTATCAGTATAACTGATGAAATAAAGCGAAGACTTCAGCGGGCCGGACACGCTTGGTGGAGTCAGAACGACGAAATAATAAAAGTAGTGACGGAACAATAAATCCGTGCGGGAAAAGACCATTGGGAAGACGCGAAACAAAGTTTGATTAAAAATGATGTAGAATCATTAGAGGGGGATTGGATTGGATTGGAGGGAAAAAGCAATGGATAGAGGAATTGGATGCGAAATGGGATGGTCCTGAGGGGCCTTTGAACGAGAAGACACACAACAATACGCGTCGAGTGCGGCTATTTTCAAAAATTATATACAGCGATATCACGCAGTCATACATAGGGAAGTGAAGGAAAAAATAAGTTGCTGATTTTTAAGACTGTTTTACGTGCCTATAAATTTTCAAAAATATATTGCGCGGATCCGTCCACCTGAAATACCGTAAATTAATAGACGATTTTTGATATATTTATCGAAAATTCCGACGTGTATACGCGCAGTGAACGAGACAATAAATATGAATTTTATGTTTTTTTTTTTTAATCGCTTCTCTCTCTCTCTCTCGCGAAATTACGCGTCGATTACGAATGCGAGTTGCGTCATACACTCGTTTATATAACAATAATAATAATAATAATAATACGCGCGTACACCGCCACGGCCGTGACAATAAATGAAATGCGCAGTGACATGTTGTCGCGTGCGTATTACTCGTTCGTTACTGTAATGCGTTCAAAGCAAAAATGTCTCCATAACATCCCGTTTTTTTTTTTATTACCTTATAGTTTATACGTATATAAATATATAGTTTATCCCTTTCCACATTAACTGTAACAAAAATAATTTTTTTTTTTATTTGGAATTTAATTCAAATAAATAATTACTATTTTACATAATGTTATAGGTTTTAATATGTTTTATTATTATTATTATTATTATTATTATTATTCATAAAATCTGAACGAAATAATCGTAAAAACACAAAAAAAACCTCATATCGCGCGGCGTACACAGACGGCTTATCGCTCACACACGTTGCCGGGTATAGACGACAAAAAGTATAAAATATTCAAACACAACTCACATTTATATGTAATAAAGTAAAAAAAATAAAAATTTACTTTCATAGATATGAATTTCGGTAAAATAATTTTGTAAATTTTGAGTAAAATAAAAAAAAGTAAGATATATCAGTGATTATCACATGTGTATGTGTGTGATTTTTCTCACAAAACTATTTTTACGAGTATTATTCCGTTGCGGGATTAATCGTCTATCCCGTTCAGCCGAATATTATAAATTAAATGACGTATAAAAACTTCGTTCTTTTTCCGATACACGTAACTAAAAGTTTTTATGTTTTTTATTGCGAATTACATTTGTTTTTTAGTGCGCACACACATTGAACAGTGTCGGATTAATCACTAGGCGGTATGTAATAACGCGCGTATGGGCAAAGTAGGCGTTTGTCTAGAGTGCAAAGGACATCAAGTACAGAGACATTTTTTTTCTTGAAACATATGGTTGTATTCCAACATTATAAAATGACCATATCGTGTTTATAATATAAAACTAAAAAACACTTATCATAAATTTGGTTTAAAATACTCTAAATATTATGTATACAATGTTCCAGGACACTCGGAGCTGAATATGTTTTGCACTTTAGAGAATTAATTTGAACATAAAACAGATTTATTAGAAGATTTGTAGTGTATGTCCAACGCGTCTTATGTTAAAATTTACCAATGACGAAACTTTAAAAGAAGTTTTTTCCGAATTTAGAAAATACTAATGAGAATGTATTTGTGTACGCTGCTGTGGGAAATCGTACTGGAAGCGTTCATTTCCATAAACGCAATTTTGGGAGGTAGGCTAAGATCCCCCCAAAAATCGATTATTGCCATCCCAAATTGTTGGTATTTAATATAGTTTAGCATTGCAATGGATTGTTTAAACGAAAAAAACAAAAAATTAAATTTTTTCTTTCATCAAATAATCTGATCCATTTGAAAATCGAAAAATTATTTTTCCGTTACAATTCGAATTATACGCATTTTGTTTTCGACGTTGGTACACGATATACGCAACTTGTCGCCGTTTTATTAAACACTGTATTATTTTTGTTGTCGAACATTTTAGAAAACTCCATTTGATTTTCCAACGGAGCCTTTTCGAATATTTTCGAAAGAAACAATTTATAAATTTCGCGCTGCGGTAGTAAAGTCCCCCCCCACCTCGAACGTTATATTAATTATTTTAATTATATTTCAAAAAATAAAGTATGACATAATATTATATCAAATGTTATTCATAAGTTTCCGACAATTCTCTAACCTATTATAATTGAATTCCACTCGTATTACTAGAGTGAGTTTTAATTTTAGAATTTCTAAGATGACAAGCCACAGATACTGAGGTGATAAAGCGAGTGGGACAATTAGTAGTAATATTACAAGAAGAAACGTTACCTTAAACAAAATATTTTCAATATAAAATGTGTTAAATACATTTTTCAGTTTTGAAGAAACATTCATTTATACATGTGTGTATATAATTTTTTTTTTTTTTTTAAAGTTCAATACGTATTTTTTCAAATAACAATTACACGAGATCGTGACGATGACGAACGAACGTCTTAACGCATTGAAGCTTTAATAAACATCTTTTAAAATCCATGAATATATGCGGATTCGTTAAAATTAATGATTTTGCCATAGAAAAAGTTCGGAGAAAAAAAAGAAACGTTTTAACATTTGTGTATTGTCGATACAAATATCGATTTTTTTGAAAAACTCTGTTGTAAATTATTCGAACTTTTATAAATACTTTCATAACGTGTATATAATATGCAATAGGTATATTTACGGTGTTTGATTAAATAGTAGCGTTTACCACGCGTGTAGTGTGTGGCTTTTTCTTAATATCTTAATAGCGGCCCTGGACGCGAAAAGAATAAAAATAACACATTGCAGGAACATCGATAAAACAAGAAAATAATACGTTTTGCGATTATTCTCCTCGTGTTACAAAATGTGTAATTGATAAATATTAAAAAATGAAAATTTAATTCCGCACGCGTTGTCGACAAATGGCGCATCGACGCATTTTAACCGTCAGTATCAAAAAAAAAAAGAATTTCGGAACGCATTGAGGTTGAAAAACGCAAAAATTTTGTCGTTTAAATTACCGTATTGAACACTACGCGCGTTTGATACTTATTCGGAATATGTATAAACGCGCCGGCTCGGACGCCGAGTGTTAGAAATTGACGGGACGTGTACAAATAAATACGTGCGAGATTAATTTAAAATGAAAAATATTCGATAGATTTTTAAAAAACGAGAATAATAATAGTTTCTGAGTAATTCTAGCGAATAACGACGTATGAGTGTATCGATCTTGAAAACGACGCGGTTTTTTTTTCTATATTTATATTTTATTCTTCGTTATTAGTACGTTTTTCGAGTAAAAAAAAAAAAAAAAAAAAGAGATCACGCACAGTCGTTTTATTCGTTTTGGGCACGGACGTATTTTTTTGAGAACTCAAAATGACTACGAACTCATATATACGAGTGCACGTATCAGGATTTTATACCAGGGGGTGTTAGAGAAAAAAAATTTTTTTTATATACCTTTCGTAATTTTCTATTTGGAGCCGACTTATTTTTCAAAACATTAATATTTATTAAACATTAACTTGAAAATAAACATTAATTTCTCGCGTAATACGATTGCAACTGTAATTTTCTCGAGTGTTTTAGTATCCCTATGAATATTATTTTATCGCTGGCTTAGATGGCAGACGCGTATTCGAACAATTATCATCGCGAACGTATCCCGCGAATGGATAACACGATTCCGATTATCATCGTTTTCAAATTCAAAATAATAATAATAATAATAATAATAATAATGATAAAACGGGAAAAATATCTGTCTAAATAAACCGAACATCGTTAATATTACGTCTATTATTGTTCGTTATTATTTTGTTCGTCAGCACTTTTTTTTTCGTTTAGAAAAAATGTGCCGACGATCCTGTTGTACACGTGTGTCGCGTCGTTTCGGTAGCAAATATTATGTCTATATAGCGCGTTATTATTATTATCATTATTATTATTATTATTATTATTATTATTATTATTATTATTATTATTATTATTTTTATTATTATAATTATTATTATTATTATTATTATTATTATAATTATTATTATTATTATTATTTTATTTAACAGTCACGCCATCGCCACGACGGCTAATCGCGCGTCATTAGCTCAGCCCGTTCTAAAAACAACTCAAGGTCGACGCGTCAAAAAAAAAAAAAAGTAATAATAATAAAAAATAATTATAATAATACGTGTGTGTGTGTGTGTAAACGCGGTAGATTTCGCCATGACGGCGGTCGGGCACCGTCTGACACAGTGCAGCCAACACGGCGACATTTTTAAAAATTCCATTTTCCCCATATCGCGTCGATATATGGTATATATTATGTATATGGTATATTATATATACTATATATGGTATATTGTAATGTTCATCGCTTCGACCAGCGTTCGCGTACAATTAATTAATCTTGTTCGCAATAATAATAATAATAATAATAACAATAATAATAATAATAATAATAATAATAATAATAATAATAATAATAATAATAATAATAATAATAATAATAATAATAATAATAATAATAATAATAGTAATAATAGTAATAATAACAATAACAATAATATCAATAAATCAAAAAATCGTCAACCGTGGCCTCATCGAGATCATAATATGTTTCAGCGACATTTTTATACGTATATAAACGTGCAAAAAACAAAAAAAACGTATTAAACGTATTCGTTTTATACGAATCGATACGTGAAATTAAAAAACGCAAATTTCTTCCTTTCCGTACGAATACGTTATTATTATTATTATTATTTTTTTTTTTTGATCGCATATTTTTCATTAAATATTCCGCGTAGTGTAATCGAACGGACTATAATATATGAAGTGTTTAGTTTTATTATTAAAAATTTCAAAATAGTCGAAAAATTATGGTAAAGAAATAGAAACAGATTACGAATCAATACTCGCAAATGAAAAATTGACACATAATATATATATATATGTAATACGAATATACAGTGTGGCGTATGAACTATTTTTTTTCTACTTAGAAGAAACAAAACAAGGCTTGTGTATTTTTTTTAGAACGTTATACATAAAAAAAAAACTGTCTGACCGATGCGCGTAACAATTATATCAATTGTCCAAGAAAGCGTGAAACCAGTTAAACATAAAAATATATTACTTAATATTATTTATTCGTACATACTCGTGATTCAAATAAACGAAAACGTGTAAGTTCGATGACTGACACGTGTACAATTAATAACTAATCATCTTGACGGTATCTACACGTCTTTGAAACTACGTAATATTTGGTAATAAAGTACGAATTTATTTAATATAATGTCTTAATTGTCATATTTATTAATATTATTATTATTATTTTTTTTTGACAGCGTAAAACTAAATTAAGTATAAAAATACGTGAAAACGGCATTAAAACAATAACCTTTTTTTTTTTTTTGAAAAAAACAATGTCTTAGCCTTAATAAGAAATAATTATAATCGCATTCTCTATTTTTTCTCTGCAAAATATAGAGAAAATATATAATAGTTTTTGTGTATAAAACATGTTCATTTACTACCGGACAACAAATAAATGTAATAATCTTTTTTTTTCCCAACTATTTTTGGAGTCGGCTACTTTTGTGTCAAACCACCACTTGCCGCATCTGTTATTGACACAAAGACGGATAAAGAGAAAAACTCTTTATTATATATATTTAAATAAAATATGTCATCAGATATAATAAATATAATAAATTTATAATCGCAAATCAACACATTAAAACACAATACTAATTTTTTTTTTTTTTCGTCTCGAAATGTCAGCTCGATATAATAGTTCTTAACGATCTGGGTCTGCGTTGTTATTAAAACGCGTACGTATACGCTACGATTGTACTCGGACATTTTGTGTATAAGCCGGCAAGAACGTGTTAACCGTGCAGTGAATACTGTGCAGCCCGTACACGAGTACGTCGTTGTCGAACCGAATTAGAAATGATTGACTTTTTTTTCTTTTCTGTTAGAATAAAAAAATAATCAATACTCTCTCTCGGTATAGGCAGGGCCGTCTTAAGCTTTGCAGGGGCCCATATGGGCACCCGGAGCTTAAGGGGCCCGTTTAGTCTTTTCTCTGAACCACTCAAATATGTCCTTTTTGACATAATCAAATGAGACTAAAACTCTGTTACAGACACTAATAAAATGTTATATTTTTATTATAGTTAAATAAACTAAACGAAACGGACAAACGGCGCACTTGTGGTGTACTGACTGTCAGTTGTATTGTGTATTTTCACTGAAAACGTTTAAAATCGAATTCCCATTCAATTCACTGCTTTGACACAATTAAGATAAGATAAATAATCCAGTGCGTAATACGGGCAGGTAGAAACCGATATAGATTATTACAAAAAAAAAACCCCCCGGTTTAGGTTTATATTAATACGTTACAGCTTACAATTAAAAATTGTAATTTCGATTATTCGGGGCCCCTGGGCACGTGCCCCACGTGCCCATAGGGTAAAGACGGAACAGGGTATGGGTTGAACACGCCAGCTCGATTGGTTGGCGGATATGCCGGGAAACGAGGTCTCATCAAACATTCGCGTAACCATGAATATCGTATTTCAAAAACAAATTTTATGTTAGAAAAAAAAAAAAAACAATTTTTTTCCACGTTTTATCGCATTGTGCGAGCGAAACGATCGGCTACTGCCACTCCTCGGAAACTATCGTACCCACACGCGGCGTACATTAACCAAGAATACAATACGGCCGCAGCCCGTATTTTCCATTTTAAATCTCACCCGAACAACACTGGTCGCCGTCACAAGGTACAATAACAATAAAAATGGACCTTCGCGGACAGCGGGTCGTCACCATGTTGGTGATGATAAATCGTCGGCTTTCGGCATATCCCGGTCACCAAATGCCGAATAAATCGCCATTATGTGTGTGTGTGTGTGTGACGGACGAAAACGTGCGGTGTATGTCAGGCAGGGTACGTATATATATTACAAGGGAACTCCAAGAATGTAAATCCTATAGGAAATCCATTACTCCGTTCCGTTCGTTGGATTTCAAGAGAATGGTACAAAGGGCGAGATGCAGCAGCAGGGACGGCGGCACGCTTTTTTTCCATATATATATATATATTATTTTTTTTTTTTACGTCCTGTATACAAATTGCGTACGATTGCCGCGTATGTCCTTATTGTAGCAAAAAAATATATTATTTACTCGTGTAGGAATTTCGTATATATCCAGAACGGCATTTGAATGAACGTTAACAGTACTTACAGCGTGCCATACGTTATACTCGCGTAACACTTTCAGTACTCACTTTCAAAAAGTATTTCAAATACTTTTAGATTATGTATTTTTTTTTTTATTATTATTATTTACTCGTTTCAGTAATACGAACATCGAATATATTATGGTATTGGTATTACAATACATTATTATTTAATCGGATATATGAACAGTGATCAATATGTATTCGAGGGAGTTTAATTTTATTTATTTATTTATTTATTTTTTAAATTCCGCGTTTATAAATCAACACAATAACTGACGCGTAAATCAATTATTACCATTTAATTATAACATTTTTTTTTTTATTATTATTTGGAACTTTGTAAAAACAATATTAGTTACAACAATTAAAAAAATTATAACATAATTTTAATGACATTGCGTAATCAAAAATATTATATTCGATTATTTGAATAGTACTGGGTGGTTCAAACACCAAATATTAGCAAGATTATTGATAAAACAATAATTCACGTCGTTTCAAATGTCTACTGTTGCTAATCGTATTTTTTTTTTCTGAAATAATTGTTTTTCTTATATCCAAGTGATGAGCAATAACTTTTATATGGATTAAAATGTGATTGACCATTAAAAAGTATTCGGAATATTTTATTCAGGACACTTTAAAAAAAAAAATTTTAAATACTTTATTCTGAATACTTGAACAATATTTCTACCCGAGTCTGCCACAGATGTCATATTGACATTTGCGCGCATATATTGACGTGTATTTATATATTAAATAAACGTTTTATTACCTTTTTAGATTCTGTGCGGAGCGAGAAATTTGTTTGTTTTTATAACGATGAGCGTTTTTTTTATTATGTCTGTATCTAAAAACTCTACCTGAAGAAGCAGTGTTCCGGATCTTTACAGTCATCGTTTCTTTCCGGTAACAGATTGCATATATAGTTGGTACTTTAAAAACGTCATTTTTTTGATTTTCTCGATACTTTTTTCAAGCGTTCAACGAAAAACAAAAACTATCGAAAAATTAGTTTAAAAACGGTAGAAACGCGATTTCGTCGAAATCGATTATCGTTATTTCATCGTCATTTTGAAACTGATGAGCATTGAAACTCGAAAAATCTATCGAATATACCTGACATAATATTTAAGGAAAAGAAATTTTTAAAAACTTTAATTTCGGCCTATTTGTAGCAGTTGTAGGTTTTGAGGCATTTAATTCGTAAAAGGGTTAGTTTTAGTTATATACTCAAAATATTACACCGAAGGTCCACACAGAATCGTTTTATCATTGTTTTCGAATGTATAGTGATAACAATACACTCTAAACTCTTTATCCGAATAAAGTGTTCACTTAAGCGACATTTACAACATCCCGCCGCGGCCGGCTACTTTTTTTTTTCTGTTAAAAGTCTTTAATCAGCGTTCGTGCTCGTCGTCGCGTATTTCAATTTTACGTATTATACGCGATGACTTCTGCAAAAACTATCGTATATACTATATATATATCGAATGCGTTTGAAATATTCAAAATTATTTACTACGGAATACAAAAATATTCAAATTCTCCAAATGTCCAAATTGAGGTACGCGCAAACAATAAACTTTTATATTATACACATGTATAGAATATGCGATGTCAAGGTCTGTTCGACAACCTGCTGCAGCAATTGTATGTATATCAAACGCGGCAATCGATATTATTAAATAATTTCCACTCGCCGCGTTCCTGTCAATTCCTATCAGATACAAAACAACATACGTAAATTACAATTTTTTTTTCCAACCCGACACAATTGAAAACACAAATTCGTCTCACCGTTACCGTATTTTACAAGAGTTATACCGTCGGCCGCCCTATATTATTATTATTTTATTGAACTAAAAAAATTAACTCAAATACCCCACTGATGCAGCGAATTATGTGTTTGGACCAGTGCATACGGTATTTATGCTGATATTGTGCCTCTCTCTGATTTGTTGTATATATATTAAATAGTAATTTACGTTTTAATAATACATAATTATTCTATGCATGTGCAAAATCAATTTATTCATTCAGTTTATTAACAATTTAACACCGAATACGACTTGAAATGATTATTAGTCATTACTGAATAATTAATACAATGCGCGTAAAACAATTTCGAAAATTAAATAATATTGTTGAATTGAGTTTCGAATATTTGAAAATGCTTTTGTTTCTTTAGCAACTGCCTTCTCCTCCCTTTTACGCACTTCTAAATGCGCTCCTGGCTCAGGCATAACTGTAATTACATTTGTATAATATTTACACCCACTCGAATTCGTTTCTTCGGATCAAACAGGTTCTTTTAACGCGCATAATTGCATATAGAAAACGAGTACACGCTCGCGTAATATTACGTGATATTAACTCCGGTAACCCACGGGGACGAGTTTTAATTAACACACACAGTGATCGAATGATTATTATTATTATTATTATTATTATTATTATTATTATTATTATTATATACATTATATATATACAATCGTAGAATAAATTCAGTGCTTCGTAATATTTATGTCTATTTAGAATTTTTAGAATTTAAATGCGAAATTCTTCTGTTCTATTTTTTTTTTTTGTATACGCGCACTAGAGCAGTGACGGTCAACGTGAAAATTTTCCGTGGACCGGAGAAAAATCTCGACGTTATTTGCACATTTATTCTATTGACATTCTACCGTTATCGGCCGTTGTATTATCGTAAAAACTTAAACGATTTAGTTACACGATTGGAACGTTTGCATTCATTATATTGTATTAAACGCATTCCGTAATTTATAATAATTTAAAATCCTTCGATCATTCAATTTCATAAATACACGGGTTTTTTTTAACACTAATAGCGCACTTTAAAAATAAAATAAATAATGCAGATTTTCGTATTTCAATATACATGTATTTTTCATGTACGTTTCCAAAAGAAAATAATAATTTAAATATATTACAGAGTCCGGGAGCGGACTGGACTCCTTTGGAGCGGCCCGGGAGATTTCGCTCGTAGCAGCCCGATAATTAATAATAACAATATGACTAAATTTTCATATTCCAAAATACCTCGTTTTCAATTGAATTCCATCGAAAAAATATACTCATATTAATAACGAGAGAAAAAACACCTTGACCACGCTTTAAAAGTAAATTTTAGTAATTTATTCTTATAATATTATCATTATACTACACAGAAAGCATTTAAACAGTCAGTAATTTACGCAACGTCTGTGCTTTTGTTTTAGGTCGACACTGAACAATATACGACTGTATTAAGGAGTCATCGACGGTATTTAAAATGCCTGTCTCTGTTGCCGTTAAAACTAATGCGCGATTGTTTTATAACAAAAATTGTTTTATTAAATAACGTTATCTGTACAGTGTATTTGAATTTCGTTTTTTTTTCCAGAAAAACAAAAAAACGAATAGAACAATGATCGGCGGACATCGCGGCGTCGAGATTTCTTTCTATAAACATTAAATACACGAAAGAAAACTGCCTGGCGAATCGATTTCACATACAGTAGAATATTTGACGTAATGGATTTAATATGTATGATTGACGACAGTAGTTCGTGTATTAAAAAAAAATCGAAAAACGATATCCGAGACGTGTACAACGTACAAGACGAGGTTGCCGGCCGAATAACAACCAGCGTTGATATCGTCGGCGATAAACGTAATTTCATTCGAAAGCGAGTTACGAGAGTTAAACTAGCAAATAAAAACAAACACGAACGAACACACCGTCTCATCTCCGTTTCGAAATTTAAAACGCCGTTTATTACTGCGCGTTCTCGTTTATACGCATACAATAATCTCGAACGTATTACGCAATATAATAAATACATACATCTCATTTTCGATTCGAAAACATCGGTGCGATTTACTTAATCCCGATGTGGATCACGAGGTTTCGATTGTACTGTATGTTTTTCGTTTCGGGAACCCGTAAAGAATATCGTACATTTACACTAATGTTCGATATTTTCTACATATTATTTATTATACGTGCGAAAACTTTTTCCGCGCTATTACGCGGTGTTTTATGTTCTGTGGTGTCGTATTTTTTTTTTTTTTTTTTTTGTACTCGACGGCGAATTTGGCACGCAAAGTTTTCACAGTGTTTTTGAAAACGTTCATATAAACGATAATACTAATATTATTTCGAACTCGTTGTGACGCTATAAATATATGAATTTCGAATTCGTCTTATTCCGCGTGTGTTGACGTATGTGCAGCGCGTTATTGAAATGTCAGAATACACTCGTGAAGACAAGCGACTATACGCGTTTTTCATCTGCTGCAGTGTTGTTGTTATTAATGAAGGGGGACACGTTTTTTTTTTTTTATAAAATAAAATCTGATAATTGTGGGAAAACGGCCGGAACACGAGAAGAGAATAATAAAAACTACATAGTTCAAATATTGATTTGTCCGCAATACGTAAAACTGTAAAATTTAACAGACTAAAATTGAAAAAAAAAAACATACTTTCCGTTATTATAGTGTACGTAGTTTGACCACCGTCAAGTCATTATTGTCGAGTAAAGATCAAACATACTTGTCCCGATATATAATCGCCAATTGCAATTCGACCGGCGGATAATATCGCTAGAGTACATCAACAGTCCAAAAATAAACGATATATATATATATATATATACGCTTTTGCGCGTGAAACAAATCGTTTTGAAAATAATTAATAAAACTTGCGCGCTTCGTCGACGTGTCTAAATGTGTCTAAGCAACGGATTTCGCACATTCGCTTTACATATTATACAAATATTTCGATGAGATTTAACGCGAGGCGCAAACTGAACAAAAAAAAACCGGACATTTTCAATTAGAGCTCGAATTTTAAAAGGTACTAAAAATTACGCTCACGGAGGCCTTGTAAAAAGAGACGAACGAGTCGTAAATGTCGACAATTCCGTAATTGCTTGCAAGCGAAAACCCACTGAAATATCCAATCCGCGCGTGTGACTTATACAGTCAAATGTAATAAAAAAAACAATTAAAACATTCTTAAAAACGCGTAATACGATTCAATATCGCGTGATTAAGCGCCATTTTGTTCGTATATTTTTCGTACGTTATTATTGAAAATAATTATCTTTATCGTAAAACGATTATAATTAATGAAAAAATATACGAGTACGCCCGCCGCCAACTGCGAATTTATTAGGTTTTCACTTTTAAGTAAATACCTTTTAATCGCACTACTGCTTTACCCGAGTGATTAGTCGGGAAAATCTTCTTTGTACCACATGTGACGGAATCGATTTTTTTTTATCCGCCGACAAATACGCGTGTGTGTGTGTGATTAGATATATTTATATATACGAGGTGTGTTCAAAAAGTACCCGGAATTTTCGTTTTTTCAAAAAAATATTTATTTATTCGTCTACATCAATGTGGTCCCCTTCAAAGTAGTCCCCCCCAGATATAATACACTTATGCCAGCGTTTTTTCCAATCTTCGAAGCACTCTTGATATTCACTTTTTGATATGTCCTTGAGCACTCTCAGCGATTCGGCCTTTATTTCTTCAATCGAGTAAAAACGCCGTCCTTTCATGGGTCTCTTCAACATTGGGAACAGGAAAAAGTCACACGGAGCCATATCTGGTGAATATGGAGGTTGGGGCATGACTAAGGTATTGTTTTTGGCCAAAAAATTACGAACAAGCAACGACGAGTGAGCAGGTGCGTTATCGTGGTGCAAAACATTTGAAAAAATGTTATGACATGAGCCAATTGATATGCGAACTTCATCAGCAACTTCTCTAATTGTGATTCGGCAATCATTCATAACCATTTTTTCCACTTTTTTCACATTTTCATCGATTATTGACGTGCTGGGTCGACCGGAGCGTTCGTCATCTTCAACGTCTTCGCAGCCATCTTGGAAACGCTTATACCACTCGTAAACACTTGTTTTTTTCATAGCAGACTCACCATAGGCTTTTTGTAACATTTCACACACTTTGTTACACTTTATTTCATTTTTTACGCAAAATTTAATACAAATTCTTTGACTCTTCAATTCTTCCATTGTTTAAACAAGCAAAAATCGCCGAGCTCATAAAAACACGTGGAACCTTAGCGACTACCACAGATAAAGTAAACAGTGAATATAGCTGATAATTTCATCATACTTTAGGGGCATGTATACCAAAACAATAAAAAAAAAATTTTGACAATCGGACGCTCCAGACCCGCAAAATTTAAAAATTCCGGGTACTTTTTGAACACACCTCGTATAAATATAAACTGAATTACTCGGCTTCGCCCGCGAACTGTTTGACTCATAAATCGACATTGTCAAGAGTGTAATTTATTAATATTTAGTTACCCGGCGTCGGGGGAGTGCGAAATACAAATTATTCCAAGTCAGTACTGTGAATTATTCGTGTCTTGTTCGTGTTTAAAACGTCTTCGAGTAATAATACGCGTGGCCATTAGGTTTTTTTTTTTTTTATACGACCGAATCGTGATGAAACGTAATTCTACAAAAAACTCTTATAACACCATGGTGTTCGGTAACATTATAACTTTATAACATTATAACTTAGCAGCTTACGGGATTTTCTTCGTAAATCAATGCACTGCGCGCACGTAAAATATTTATGAGCTTTATTAATTTTTTTTTTTTTTTCTTTTACTATTCCAGTGTGAACACGTCGCGCGCAATTGTGCGTTTCAACGATGTTACAGTATAACGTCGAAAGGGATTTGATAACGTAACGACGTTCGGGTGGAGGGAATCACGACGGTCTTCGTGGGTCGTTTCCCGCGGGATAATCGATTTATTCCCTCCTCTTCGCCCGCTCCCCCCCACCCAATCGGTGAGAATATAAAGAGCGTTTCTTTTACAAAATATTTATTTACGGTACGCACACACACCAATACCGGTTGTACACTTGCGGCGGTCGAAGCGGGATGAGGGAGGGAGGGCTGCCGTAGTTTCACAGCAACTGTTTTAAGATAAAAAAAAAAAAAAATATCCCATCGCTCCGATTTTTAAAAATTTATTTCTTTTACGAGTTGTATAGTTGAAGAAATTATTGTACGTCGCATGGGGGGGTTTTTTAAGAAAAAATATCTTTAAATCGTATTTATTTTAATAAACTATTTAGTTTTTATATATATTATAATATTTCAACGTTCGCGGTGGTACACGCGTAAACGTCAGTTAATCGGGAAAAAAAAACACATAATTCGCCGCCATCAGAGTTATAAATACACAGATTATGATAATTATTATTCATTATTGTTATTTGTATAACAAATACGGACTTTCCTCCCTCCCCCCCCCCAATCCGCCTCCGCTTTCAAAACTCGAAACGACGGACGACACCGTTTCCATTCTCTCCGCCCCCCTACTTATTTCGATTACTACGCGCGGGCGCGGTTGCCGCGGGGGGGTGGTGGCGGTGGTGGTGGTGGTGGTGGTGGCGGTGCGGAATGACATCGCGGCGAAAACGAAACGAATTCGGCAGTATAGCGCTCTAGTAGGCGTACGATAATATTGAAAATACGCGTATGTCGTGTGCGCGCGCGCGCGCGTGTATGCGTGTGTGCGTGTGTGTGTATAACAATAAATAGTAAATGCGTCGTCGGAGCGCGGCGGCCGGTTATTCGACGTATATTATTATTGTTATACGTATATACATAATAGGAGGGTGCGGGGACTGTCATCTGCTGCAGCACGCCGAGCGGTTTTCATTGTAATACACGTGATGGTGTGACGTCACGGAGTGTCGAATGCGTCGAATACGTCCTCTGCACGCGTTGTATATATGGCGTGCGTGTGCGTGTGCGTGTGCGTGTGTGTGACAGAAACCGAACGAGTAGTCAAGGATACGTAGGAGCGTAAACAACGGACGCGCGCGTCTGTGTGTATGCGTGTGTCCCCGTACACACACACACACACACAGATATTCACAATAAAACTTCAAATACGCGCGCGCGCGCAAGAGGCCCCCTCGCTGTCCCCGCGCTGCTGTGCGTACACGAAACCGTGTTATGCGTTATATTGTTATATTATGGTTTCATGACGCGGTTTTCGCCGAAGGGTACACCGCGCCGGCAACATCGCGGAAACGGGATCCGACCCTGTACTCCGACATAATATCCTACGGTGTTATAATACGGCTATTCATGCGCGACGACCATACACGAAATACATTATATTTTAACCGACTCGCTTTTTCCGCGATATAATTCCCCGTATACGATAATAATAATAATAATAACGATTTTGAACACTAGCCGATATGAAATGTTATTTATTTTTTTTAAAGACCCGCTCGTTTTAGCGGAGGAAAACGGTTATTTACGAATCGTGTCCGTATGCTTGAAAACGCGTATTACATAGTCTGTCCGCGCGGTGCATCGGAAAACGTATAAATACGTCCCCCCCACTCTCCGCGATTACGTTTAATAGATCTCGAACAAAACAAAACAAAAAAAAAACATTCCGAAAAATAAACGAAACGTTCTCGACGTTGTTAACGTAGAATATTACTTTGAAAAATAATAATTATACGTTTTGTATTATACACCGTGCTGCGGTGTAGCGCAAAATATATTTTCCCGCGAGCCGCATCGTAACAACGTTTTGTAACGAAATTCTCGCTTGCCTCTCAATCCGCACGCCAGCCGTATAAAGTCAAACGTACGGTTATTCAGGCAGCTCGCGGAGGAATAATAACAATAATAATATGTATTTATTTTTTTTGTTTTGTTTTGATTGACGATATTCGTAATTTTATTTATCTTCGACGTATTTCTCGGTTCATTGACCGCGGTTGATTATCGGGGACCGGCCGCCGCCAGAGGTGGTGTGGCGCGCGTTCGGATTGGATCGCCGAAGAAGTGTTCACCCATATTCAGATGTCTCGAAGTAAAAGCGGACAAAGTACTCGGCGAATTCAAATGGAAACCCGAGAGAACTGGGACGTTTTATTGTTTTTTATTGACGAAAATAATAAAACACGAGTTTTCGACTTCAGTATATCGATTTCGGAAGGTCAGTGACATTTCGAGTAATCAATGTGACTTACGCCATATTCTCAGAACTGTCGCGACGTGCGTTTGTACACGGTCGGTGTAACTGTATATAATAAACACCTCTAATAATCGCTATAAAAATAATAGCCGAAAATTAAAAGAAATTTTTTTTTTTTTTTTACGTCAAATTTTAGCGAATTCGCGTATTCCGACGTCGATATTATTCTGCGAGTGTTCCGCACGGGTGAAACGGAACACTTATCCCGTAATCCCCGCGGTCGATCCAAAAACTAATGTCGACTTCACAAACACAACGGCGTTATAATGATTGGAGGACCATTTCGCCTCGTGGCCACGCGTTTTATGATTAACGCGTAAAAACGCAAATCGATGATTGTTATCGTTACGCGGCTGCTTCTGCCAGCTCTCTGTCGCACTCGAACGCTAACTAACTGACTCATGCACGAAGGACTGGTGCTCACGACACGGTGTTTTTGCCTACCGAGGTACGTACAAACGACGCGACCGAGACGGTGACGTGAAATTCGGTAAAATGTCATCGTTACGTATTCAAACGATCGACCAACCTGCAGACTATACGATTCCGATTGCCGCAGAACGTTATTACGCGCATGACGTCGGATCGTCCGAGCGTTTTTCCCGTTCGAACAAAACACGTTCATCGTATAATATTATTTCAACTCGGCGTGGAGGTGACGCGAGAAAAAAAAAACACCGTTTTTTCTTTATAAAGAAAAAAAGCAATATGTTAAGGGCACTCACGGCTCTCTTCTTATTCTCTACCTAATGCGATCATCATATTTTCTTCTTGGGATTTTAAGGGTCCTCGAAGGACTTTACCGACTCCGCTGCTGCATTCGCCCGTCGATCTCTGCGCTCGCTGTCCCGCTACCGCTCTACGTCCTTGCGGTGTACACTTGTCATTTAGATCACCGTTGATCCCGTCGGCCCGGCGCTGTCTACAGAACGATCCCCACGGCCTTTTCCCGCAATAGCTGTTTTCGAGCGGGGGGGGGGGGAGGAAGGACCTCCCCTCTTTGGGCCGCATTCAATACATTTTTTAAATACATAAATTCGTACAAACGGATTATCGGGCAAGAGAGAGAAAAAAAACACTTTTCGCGTCCTGCCAATTAACGATATAATCGCCCTGTTCCCTCCCATTGAAATTTCGTCAAAACCGCTACTATATTTTCCCGCATATATTTTTCCTATCCGGGGCTTTTTTTTCTTGAAATTCCGTTTGTACACGGCCTGCCCCTCCCTCCCTCCCCTGGTTTTCGGTAAACCTGTTGCATTTTTACATTAGTTCTTCTTAAACTATGCCTTAAATTTACAAAAAACAATTTTTTTTAAATTTATATTCTGTTTGTATTCGATACGTTTTGGTCGTGTGTATACGCAACACGCGGAACGTTAACGGCGAATTATCGCTATATTATTACATCGCGAATTTATCTGCTGCTGGAATTATTATCCGGAACGAGACACCGCGGTAAATTTATAGCAAAAAAATAATAATAATAACATTTACGGGTTATACGAGTTATTTTTTTCTATACTTATCTTATTTAATAACGGGTATCCATAAATAATACAATATTATATAAAAAAAAAATGAACGTGCGCGTTATATAGGAAATAAGGTGAGAACGTGCTCTTAGAACAACGCGAGCGTAATAATATTATGTATATATACCCACCTATATAGCACGACGGGCGCGCCATGTATTATGTTTCAATAAAATAATAATTTACGCGAGTGAGTACGCGCGGTGCGTGCGGCGCGTAACAACAGGTGGAATTGTAATCGCCGGTCCGCGCGGTGTACCGTATAAACGAATTGTCCCCGGCTTCGGCCGCGTCTGTACAGTTTTGCGCGGTGTGTGAGAGGTGTTAGAAGTTACGAAACGGTGTAATACCATCGTATTATTCATCACGTCTCAAACCGTACGTACACAGCCGTACGGCATTTCTCAAGAATTTCAACGACTTTTTAAAAGCAGGATTTTCGAAAATCCGTTTTCCAACCGATCTCTCTCTACGTCATCATGGTAGCTTACGTTATGGTCCCGTACGCCGAATTTTTCAGCCCGATACGTCCTAGCGGTCCGAGTTGCGCGAGGACGGACCAGTCCCGATCACCATTCCCTTTTTTATAGTTGTACATCCTATATGAGTCCTATCGATAATGTAACAATTTTAGTCGGTATTGTAGTATATACAGTGTTTGGAAAGACTAGAGCCGCGTTTACGGAGAGGGGGGGAGGGCAAATTTTCTTTTTCGTTCAGTCATCGCGCGACTCGAAATTTGTGTTACCGATTTATATTTTGTATGCGGATATACGATTTTTTTTATGCACGAAGTTCGGCGCCTGTCGGGTATATTTCAGCAAATGACTTGTGCGAAGTGTCACGATGACGCGTTCAACGTCGACAGACACTCGTGTCTGGTGGCAAACCAAACACAACCGGCAATGCCGCTGCAGCCGGCCCGGTAAGACGGTAAGACAGTATAACGTCCGTCCTCGCCACTCGGGCAAAAACAACTGTCCGTTTTGAGTTTCAACGATTTTTTTTCTCTTTTACCACGCGTTCGTATTGGAATTGAAAAAAATAAAATAAATAAAGTTTTGATAACGGAAATCAACACTTGGCGGTAACACGCGAGTACCGCGTACGAATGAGATGATTTCGCTGGTCACAAAAAAAAAAAAAATCGACGTAACAACGAAAACATTCATAACACGTGGCAACGCGGGTCACCGGTAACCGACGGACTGATGATCGCGTTATTACAATGCGCAATTAAAAAATGATGAGTGCGATAATAAAATGCCTCATATCGTCGTGCTCCACCGCCGACATGAACTACTGACGTCGGTAAAAAATTAAATGCGTACGAAAATAAGAAATCGTTTTAATCGCGTTTACGCGTACGAAAACGAGAAATTGTTTTCGTACGTTTGAGGTAAAAAAAAAAAAAAAATGTATATATAAAAAGAATTTCATCTAGCGAAAGAATGTAAAAGCGATTTTTTTTGTTGTTTTTTTTAAGCTCTACATGTTATTTACCGCGCGATCGTTAAAAACGCTTATCGTTGGCGGGGGAATTGATGTATATATTATAACGTATATTTATAATTAAATATCGAATAAACAATTTTGTATTACAATATTGGAAAAAAAAAAAACGGTAGCGACATGCGCGGGGTAAACGCGTAGAATTTTTAGATTTTTAGACGTTTTTCATTACTATAAATTCGAAGGCGATGATAAATCATTTCGAATTTCAAAACGTTATGTGTTTGTAAAAAAAAAAAAAACGTAATTTTTTACAAAAAATAAAACGCGCTTTATCGCGAAAAATTTGAAACGTTTGTAAGATAAAACCGTGCGCCTGACATTATAATAAATTTTTTAATCTTAAAACGAAAAATTATCTCTTTTTTTTGTGAATTAAATACCTCCAAATCTATGCAGTCGCTACGAATAGCGCAACGTCGAATGAAATTTTTTTGAAAATTTTACATGGAAATATTTGCAGCAGGTGAATATTTTAATTTTCTATGTAATCGTTAGTTTCAAAATCACGGGGAAATAACGAAAATCGATTTCGACGGAATAGCGTTTCTATTTTTTTTATAGTTTTGATATAATTTTTCAAAGTGTTTTTTTTTTTTTTTAGACGCTTTTGAAAAAATCGAAAAATTACCTCTCTAAAGTATCAACCAAACGAAATTTGCTATCGCGGTAACAAACTACGATACGACCGTGATGATCACTCCTTTTCGTAGAATTTTTGTGGTGCAGACGTAAAACTAAAAAAAAAAACACATCATTGCAATATACGACCGATAAATTCCTCTCGTTCCGCTCAAAATCCGTAAAGAAAAAAACAAAAAATAATAATAATCGAAGAGTCTCTATTGCGCCACCCCCGCCCATACTGCAGAGAAGTCTGTGTTTTTTTTTTAATACGCTACGTTAATATGTAATTATTATTTTCCGCTCTATTGCAGGAGTGCGCGTAACACTGTTCTTGTTGTTGGTTTTAAATTTTCACTATGTCACGCTGCGCAAATATGTATATTCACAATTTTTTTATTATTATTATTGTATAAAATATTATAATTTATATAAAAATATATATATTCACGAGAGATTGTGTCCGTACGACATAATTGTGTCGCGTACATACAAATGCGCGTGGTTATTTTGTTTACAACACACGAAATCGACGCCGCGCTGCGGTATTATCAAATAATATTATTGTTATCTACGGGAACTTATCACACGGATAGTACGGGGGGGAAGAGATTTTTTTTTAAAAAAAAAAATATTTAATTGAAAAGAGAAAAACAAAAATGTTATTTTTTTTTCTCTCACGGTCAAACGTCTACAACTACGCGCGTGTCGTGTATACACCACCACCGGCGGCGAATCGCAAATTAAATATTGAGTTATTTCCTAATGCGTTTTAATGTGAATACAAATTCGCGGATAGAATGAAAACGATTTTTGAATTATGTCGGTGGGCGAGACGGCGGTTCCTCATTCGCCTCACACGCTCGTCCAAAACGAAACGGAAAAAAAAATAAATAAAAATCATCCGTCTGAATGCGAACCGCGAATGAATAAAATAAATTTTTCGTTTTCGTTTTTTTTCGTTTTTGCGCTACATAAAAGAATATAAATTTTAAGCATTTCGTTATGAAACCGCTACGAAAATCGTAATAGTTGTGTGTTTTGTGCACACGCGCATGTATCGACAACAATTGTGTGTGTGTGTATAGGATTTACAAGAGAAACCCTGGACCGCTCCGCAGGGACGTTGGCGGAGACGAGAAGAAAAAAAATTAGAGTAAGATTGAACTCAGACGTATAATACATATGGAATAATAGCGTATTAACAATGTTTTTGGAAAATCGTTACATCTCAACGTCACGATTTTGTAAAAAAAAAAAACTGTACAAGGAAATCTTTTATTTTTTTTTTTTTTTTTTAAGCACAAAATTCTAAAACACTCGGATCAAATGATCCCTTCGCGCGGATTCCACGTCATGCGCAACCTGTCACCTAGGCTCGGCATTTTTTTCTTTTTTTAAACATACTCGTATATATATTTATTTATTTATTATTATATTAAAAAAAAAAAAACATTTTCACGAGTATTTTTCTCGTTCGTTTTAGCGTACTGAAATCGTAACCTTAACGTTATAATAACTCACGTGTAGCCGCGTGTGATAAGCGTAAAGCGCGAGACAGCAACTATTGTGTAGCAGCAGTTTTTTTTCTTCCACTCTCTCTCTCTCTGTATATACGCGGTGTACGCATACCACAACGAAACCATATTTATTTAGAGACGAACGACTCACTTGGTGGTAAATATGATAATCGTACAGAGCTCTCGAATTCTGTAGGATTTACAATTTAAATTATTATTATCGAACAAAGTTGAAAATATCTGCGGATGATGAATAATTGTATATAATTCTGTGTTGTATACGTCAAACGTTTTAGATTTTTAGCGCTATTTTCTCTTTTTTTTTTTTTATTATAACATACATTTTGTTTTTCTTTAATACCCGTTAAATTAAAATTGTTCTATGTTTTTCGTGAATCCCGTAACCTTGAGATAATATAATACGAGCAGAAGATAAATTACCCACGTTGACGTTAATTAAATATTTCATGTCATAATGAATCTGCCGGCACGGAGACCTTATTATTAATACAGTTATTGTTCCGTAAACAAAACTGAAAAAAAAGTTTTTGTCGTTATTTTTATACTGTTTAAAACAATAAAAAATCCATAGACGCGACTAGACGTTTGATCGATTCTTTGGGACTCTACGGATATTTCGCATACACACGTATATACAGTCAACTGGTAAAAGGCAACGCCTGTACTTATTCGTCCAAACGTATACACACACTAGAATCGAGTTCTTTAAAAAAAATATATATATATATATATATATATATATAATCACCCAATCGTTTAACTAAAAAATAAGTGGTTTTTATTATTTTTATAAATTATAAAAAATATACGTAATCGACGAATGAAATCAAAAACGAAACAGTGTACTCCATGAATATATATTAATAATTTACATTTTAATATATTTCTATGAATGAAAAATCAATTGGTATTGATTTAATACCGATTAGACTTGTAATTATTACAAATTACTGAAAATATCAATTCAACGCGTAAAATAATTTTAAAACTCAAATAATATTATTTTAAATACATTTTGATTATTTGAAATGAATTTATTTTATCTTTGACTTTGTGTTTTTTTTTTTGCAGAAATGTAATTAGGTACTCATTTAAAATTTTGTTGGCGCCTCCATAAATACGCCCCCCCTCCATTCTGTAAATATTATTATTATTATTATTATTATTATTATTATTATTATTATTATTATTATTAATATATTTAATTTACGAAATACGTTCGACGCACGCGGTGTTAAATGACCGACGATTTTTTTTTTCCAGAAATATGTGCCGCCGTTTAACGGGAACGTAATACAATAATTTTATATACCGTGTCGTATTACTGATAATATAATCGGATAACGTCTATATACGATTCCGTAGCTATACAACACGTAACAACAAATATAATATTATATGAAATTTATCTGTAAATACGAGGCGGCGCAGTTGTCCGGCATAGGTACGAAAACACGAGCGAAATCAGTGCACTATACACTATACAGTACACGTTAAATCGTCCCAATCGACAGTCGGACCAGCGACGAAATTCATTACGATGGCATCGTCTCTGGGCGTCGTAGTCTACACGATCATAGCCGCGACCATGATCTTCGGCCAGGTACGTGTGTCCAGTACGATATGAATATGTGTGTGTGCGTTTAATTCGATAATAATTTCTGTTTTAATAATAATAACAATAATAATAATAATAATAATAATAATAAAAAATAAAAGAATAAAAATAATATAATTTCGTCCGACTCGTCGACGAAATTTCTTTTCAAATCGACGTCTCCGTCTGTTGTCGGCGGCACGTCGGAACAGACAATAAATATATAGTACCACTTCTTCTTCTCCGGCTTCGAAGACGTCATTGAGACCTATAAAAACGAACTTCCTTCCATTTATCTCTTTCCCGACCTACTTCATTAGCGTTCTATCCCGGATTATTTCAATTCCTTCTTGTCCGTCTGTGCTTCAGTATTACTGTCGGTCTCATCCATTAGGCAGACTTGGATAAAATACTTTTTAAACGTTTTTGAAATACTTAAAAAGTAAAAAGTATTCAGAATATGTATTCGAAAACTTCACGAAAATTGTATTCCCCTATAAGTAGTTTGAATACTTGACAAAAATAATTCCGAATATTTTTAGAATACTTTTTTGCTTTCTTTTTTTTTTTACTTGTTTCCAGTAATACGAATGTATCAGTACTATATTACTATTATTTAACCGGTTATAAACAGTCATAAACACGTATTTTAGTAAGGGTTTAATATATATATTTAATTCTGTGTTTATAAATTAACACCGCGACTAATAAACAAATTAATAATACTAATATTACAGTTATAAAATATATAATAACAATTATAATATAACGTAGTGTAATCAAAATACTACGAGTACAATACTCGATCATTTGAATAGGGCCTGTGTTCAAAACACCAAATATGTATAAAAAAATTAACGATACGATAATTTATGTTGTTTTAAATGTACAACAAATATGAATATTTTTCCGAAATAATTATTTTTTTCATTTAAGTAACGAATTGTTATTTTTATATCGCCACCATTTAAAATATGATCGAACTTCAAAAAATATTCGGAATACTGTATTCAGAATATTTTTATGAGACGTTTAAAATACGGTATTAGGTACTTTCGAAATAGTATTTAAAAAATTATTCGGAATACTACCCAAGTCTCCCTTTTAGAGGATTCAATTTAAGACATCATTTGTTATTTATTTAGTCTTCCTTAATGTGTGACCAAGCCAGCTCAGACTTTTGTGCCGGATTTCAACTATTTTATAAGGTTTTCCTAATAATTCCCCAATTTTTAATATCACGTGTCTAAGTCTCATAATTTTTTTTTTAAGTTCGTAAATCCTCTTGAGGGGTTTTCTCTCCGTCGTCACAGCTAGTTTTTTCTCACCTTCTTGCGTAGTAGGCCATGTTTTTCATTATCACTGGTCTATTGCTCTGTATAGCCGTTCTTTCGATTTCTTCGATAACAATTTAGACCTCAGACACCTCGAGAATAAATAGAAACATTTTATTTCCCGCTGTAATAGTTTTTTTTTTTTTTTTTTTAATTCTCCGTAGTTATCGTTCATATATCGTATATAACTTAGGTCGATGTCTAAATATTTAAACTTGTAAATTTAGCTATTGTTCACTATCGAAAACACATTATTACTGTATGTTTGGTTTTTCTTCAGACTATATTCGGATCGAATGTGATCGGATTTGAAACTGATCCGACGATGTGGCCGTCCGTTCACTCGCCAAATCAATAGGTATTTGCGTGTTGACGAGAAAAAAAATATCGTAAATAACTAAACGTTAAATTTAAATTTATAGCTCTGAATTGTTTACCCGTTTTTTTTTTTTTTTTTTTGTAAAATCATTCTTCTTCTTCTAGATACGTTAAAAATATTTGACAAAAACATTTCGTTTAGTATTACGTAACATTGAAATATACTCGCGGGCACAATAGACGAAATATGATCTCATATTAGATAAAATCATGTGTTGAAAAACAAAACAAAAAAAAATTAAAAATCGTTAGACAAGCACATTTTTCCCCCCGGTCAACCGCCGCAGAACCCGGCGGTTAAAGATACATTTTATGTGATTATTACGCGTTAAAAAAAATCGTATTTATCTTTATAAATTTATAAAACCCATATATTGTTTTTACCGTGTCGTAATTGATTATAAATATTTATTCGTATATTTATGTTTTTAATAGGAAGAATATTCGATTGGCGTACAAATCCTCCGAGTTCTAGGCAATAATATTGAAATTTTAATAAATGGTCGCGAATGAATAATAATTTTTAATTCCAATACATCAACAGCGCGGACTCTTGCAAACGATGTGTACCGCGGTTACGGGGATGAGAAAGAGACACTCCGCTCGGCACTGCCGCGCTCTTTTCGTTTTATTCAATAAACAACTGTTAATTTATCGTTTTCGATATGGCGATATAAAAGTTCAACTAATAAAAAATTAAAAACTATAAACGTGAAACGTGTTAATATATAAAAATGTACCGATAACAAAAGACGAATCAATTCTCTTAGTTGAAAACGACTATGTAAATTATTGATAGTAAAAATAGCGCGTTAAATTTTCGCCATTACCGTAATAAAACGATTTTTAACTCAGAAATGTAATTGGACCGGTAAAATAATTAATTTTATGAGAACGCGTTGCCTGTTATTATTTATAAATACGGCTGTTGAACCGGTCGATAAAAAAAAAAAACAGATGTTTGAAAAACAACACATTTGTGCGCATAACATAATGAATAATATTATTATAACTAATTAATTATTATGACTAGGTACTATTATTTATTTATTTTTTTTTTAATATAGGTTTAAAGATATTAAAATTTAATCGTGATTTGTAGGAAGAAACTGGGAGAAATCAATAATATACAATAATTATTGTTGGCGAGGCAAAATAACCGTTGAGACAGTTATATACAGCTGATCAATGATTATTATTGATTTCAGAATGATTCGGAGAACACGCGGTAAGCGTAGGAATAAAATTCGTTTACAACTGTCTACTGTACGTACTCGTGTAGATTATTATTATTATTATATGCGCATTATTTATTAACGTACTGCAGGTCGAATGAAATTTATATTTAATTTTTTTAGTAAAAAAATATTTGGCCACGAGCGACGGGCTGCAGGTTTTATTTTTATACGAATATCAATTAATACATTTTAAATCCATTTTGTGATGAATCAACGATTTTCATTGTGCAAAGGTTTATAAAATCGAAAAAATCGTATACCCGATTTCATAAAATATATGACTTTTATCGTGTAATGTCCGACGCGTTCGAATTACGTCTGAATATCAATAATGTGTTTTGGTGGAATCGCGTCCACGGTTTTTGTTTTTTTTATTTTATAAAGATCTAAGTACGAAAATACAATAAATCTTAGCAATTAATAATCGTGGTTTTTATAAGATTGAAAAAAAAAGTGAAATGTGTATAAACGCTAATACTACAAACTATTATACAAAGAATTTAAAAGAGATAATAAAAAAATAAAAATAAGATACACTAGCCAGAAAAATACATTAAACATGGTACGTATTAAAAGAACATTGTACAATAGATAAATAAGGAGCAAGAAAAAATTGGATGAAGAAACCAGAATTCTTGAATAAATAATTAATATTAATTACGATAATATAAAGACAAGGTGAATGTTAAGAATATTCCGAGTTGATGCTGTTGTCATGCAAAAAGAGAAAAGAAAAGAAGCTCTGAAGGGAGACGATCTGGGACAGTGGTAAAAAATATGAATAGAAATTTCTAAAAGTGTTCCCATTTTCACAAACTAAAGACATATCATCAATGACATTAATCTTGCGTTTAAAAAAACGCTGGTTTGATCATTTCTATATTAACGTATGTAAACGAGCGAATGAGTGATTAATTCAGGCGTGTAAGCATATGAGTTATTATGATCTGCAGACCTTACGAGAGGGATATTTCACTATAATTTTTATATATATATATATAAAATTATACTATAATATATTGTGATTAATTTTTAAAATTGTTTAATAAACCCGTGGTAATAAATACGGCAAGTACGATAGGACTTTGTCGCTTTTTTGTGTTAAGACGTTAACGTTTGTTTAACGAATAAAAAATGTGAAACGCCATATTATAATGACGTGTACACATTGTACGTGCGTGGTTTTTAACAGTTTTTGAAGTTTAATTGAAGTGTTTTGAACAATTAAAATTTCAAAGTAATTCAATTAAATAACATTTCATAAAAATACGCGTAGTAAAAATTAGGCATTAAAAAAAAAAAAAAAATTGCTTTTAAGAAAAAATATTTTTATTTTTTTTTTTTTTGCATGTCAGCGAATGTGTTAGCGATAAGGGGAAATTTTTTTTTGTACAAAAAATATATTTACACCATATTATGCATATTTAATACTGAATTTATACATTTAAAGGGAATACAAATTCTATCTATTATAATATCGTATTCGTGTGTATGTATAGAATATTATTGAATATTTTCTATACGTGATTTTGTCATAATTTGACGTGTGTTTGTAGGAATTTATACGGTACGACCGATCATGCCTTTATCCGTTTTTTTTTTTTTAACCTACGTTTCTGGAATATCGCATAATATCGGTATGCCTATACACATCGTATCTTCCTACGTATTAAAACAAAAACGATTATTTATTGATATAATTTACTCGTAGAAAAAAAATGGAACGTATTTCGGTTTGTATATGTACGTTATATTGAAGTAGTGGCAGTATAATGTACGTACCAACGTATTACAGTGCACCACGTGTAGAATGCGTCGAATACGTTTTTATTATAAAATATACACTTATATATATATAAATATTATATTATATATAATATATACGCGTATGTACTGATAAATATCGCGTCGTGTCCAAAAATGGAAACGTTCCATTATTTCTAAACTATTATGCATAATTATATTATCCATGCCGCGGCAGCAACAGAGCCATTTATTATTAATATATAGAAACTCGTTTTTGACTACGCAGAGTATCCACCGTCGTTGTCATGCTGCGGGACAATACAACAGCAGCAGCAGCAGCAGCAGCCGCGTGAGACTGTGAAAGAAGACGTAATCACGATTTTTTTCTTTTTCTTTCTGATTAGACCTTCTACCCGTTAACCAGTGACGTTCAATCGATTTTCAAAATGGACAAAACCATGACTGTATAAGTATAATCATAAAACACGCGTTAAAGTGTATTTTTTATGAAAATATTTAAAGAAATACGTTATTATTTTAATATATTATGTATATTAATGTATACGACGTATGTTTGAAAATAATGTAGAATATTTGTGTTTTTCTCGGCTGTTGTAATTATTAATTTTTTTTTTTTTTTGAATTTCGATTGTTGTTACAGTGCTACACGCACTAGGGTCCGCTACGCGAATAACGGATGCATTTTTAAAACGTCATGATTTCCACAATTTTCACTTGAATTTAGATATTAATTTTTTTTAAAAAATAATAAAAAGAGACGAAATTTCAATTGTATAAGGGAGCTGTCACAAAAAAATGTGTTTATCACGACTATTTAATATATATACGTATATACCTATACGTAGCGAATTGAATTAATTGTCTGAGAATTTTCATTATTGCCTTCGAAAAAGTTATGGCCAATTATATCATTAATGTATTTTTCGATATTCCACTGCATCTATTTGTATAACACTGCGGTCACTTCACGATTTAAACGTTTTGTTTTTTTTTTTTTTTTGATAAATCCATAAAGGATTATTCGAATCGTCCACGTTATTGCGTATTTCATCGATTTACGCGACAATCAATTCGCGAACAATTTTATGATTTCGTGTGGACGATAACTCAAATATTACGTAGACATGACGAGACCCGTCTAATAGAGCCACTGCACGCAAATGTCGCGTGTTACTCGTTCGGTATATTTCGTATCGAACGCGTATTTTCAACAATCTGTTATCAGTTATAAAACGAAATACAACAATTTTCGTTTATTATTTTGCGGTAAAATGTTCATTAATATACTTATATAATATGTATAACTTATACCTAATTATATCAATAAAAGAAAAGATAGGTAGTATCTTCTGATAAATTCATACGGCCACTGCCATCAATGGTGGTGGCATTGATTATGTAATTTTATTACATTTTTAGATTAGTTAAATATATATAATATATGTTTGAGAAACATTTATCGTTTTCTATAAAGGCACAAATAATTATGGTTGTGACGAGTGTTAAAAATATTATTTTACATCATATAAATACCTCTTCGTGAACACTAACTTTATGTAACTGTATTTGATTACAAAACAGAAACGGTTCTATCGTGTTAAATCAATTGTTTTATTTTTGATATACAATCAGTCAATAGACAATGTATAAAATTAATAGCCGACCAATCCTATACTACATTCGGTATAGTAATTTTTTTTTCCAATATGAATTTTAAACTATATATAGATCATTTTCCTGGTAACTTTTTTGATTTGTAATAAACCGCCTTATTTTTTTATTATGTTAAAAGGAAACAATATTGAAGTATTTCTAGATTTCATTTCAAAATTAATTGTAAAATACGCTATTTTTAAATTCAACATATCGATATATTTGATCAAAGTACGCGTTTTACCGCTTGTTCGTGTAATTTGTCGATAGTTTTTCCCACACCATGTCATCGGTCTAAATCGTTTGTTATGTATAATATTGAAACTAACTTTTCTTTCTAATATATATATATATATATAAAGCGACAATTATCAAAGCGAACAGAGTAGTTTTTCAGATTCAGGGTATAAACGAAGGAATTCCGGTAATTATTACATTTATTTCCAACTGTTTGAAACGAAACAAATAGTTTTTCGGAAATGTAATCTCAAAGCCGCCACTTCATAAACGCTACTATTCGTGAGTAGTATCATACACAACAAGGAAACATAGTTGAGACAATATTGTACATTTGACATTATTCTTAAGTAACGAGTGAAAACATTAATACATAAGACATATTACAGTATACGAAATATAATATGTTTTCGATTACAATAATTAATTTTACTAATGTATTAATTTATAACGATGGATAAATAATTTATAGAATGTTTTTTTACGAGTTATTAAAATGATATTATATTTACAACGAATAAATTAAAAGTTCTGAATTCACAATTCGTATTATTATACATTTATGTTATTCTCGTTTATAATATTCTATGTTGTGTAATAAATGCTCAAACGACGTTTTTAATGGTCATATTATATAATTCTGTCCGTTTAAGAACGAAAATATAACTTTTGTCCAAGTGGACATTTATTATGTTTACCTGATTTCTACGTTTTGCAGTCCGTAGCATACGAATTTATTTCATATAATAATATTTATTCGGATGTGTTTTGTGTTCACAGGTTATGCAAACCATTACACAACGTAAATCTAACCGTTGTGTTTCGTTAACAAGATCGTTACCTCAACCGGAACCAGAACCGAGATCATCATGGAATCCAAGGCTGCAAACACCGTCGACAGTACCGAAATCATCGACAACAGTTCCTAAGTCACGAAAACCAGTTCGAAAATCGCAAACAAGTACACCGATATCACCGACGACGGTTCGAAAATCACCATATGCAGCCTCAAGATCTGTGCCAGTTTTCGACAGACCATCGTCAGTTTCAACAAAACCACAAACCTCGGATTCAAAATCATCAACTGATTTCTTTAGCCTATTTAAGTTGCCTTTACAGTTGATTTCTAGTTTACTGTTACCATTGAAACACGCAATCAGACAAAATACAACGTCAATGGTGTCACCAATAATTAGTTTTAATATGCCTCTAACATTCTCAAAAGTCCAATCGTCTAATCCTTTGCCCGTTAACATAAATAACTCGCCTATTACGTGTAACCATCTACTTGGAAACAAAGGTCCTTGTGACCATTCACCCTATAATACAAATGACTCGCCTAACCAACAACCCGGTAACACAAATAACCCGCCTAATCCGTGCAATAGCCCAAATAACCAGCCGAACCCTTGTAATTCAAATAACCAGCCGAACCCTTGTAATTCAAATAACCCGCCTAATCCTTGTAATTCAAACAACCCACCTAAACCTTGCAGTAATCCTAATAACCAGCCTAATCCGTGCAATAGCCCAAATAACCAGTCCAATCCATGTAACCCAAATAGCTCGCCCACTCCTTGTGACATAAAAAACCCACCTAATCCCTGTAACCCAAAAGACCCGTCTTATCCATGTGACCCAAAAGACCCGACTAATCCTAGTAACCCACCACCCAGTAGCACAAAACCCTCACCCACTCCTTGTAATCCTACCCCGGGGAACATAAAACCCTCTCCTACTATTTCCATTCTACATGAACAATTTGACAGTACAATTAGTTTTCTGTGTAATATCATATTGAACAAGTTTGGCTATGCATGCTCCAATTACACATGCAACAATGAAACGAACACTACGGACCCTCCCACAACAAACGTGCCGTGTATAAATATTACTACTACAACCAGTAAGCACGTAACATTGACCGATATGACTACACCAACAATATCCACAAATACAGATACAACTACGTCGTCCACTGACAATCCACCAACCTCGACGTCGACAATTCCACCGCGCCATAGCACACAACCTCGCATCATGGTTAAACCTTGTCTATCACCAATTCACATAAAAAGCCTAACACCTTGTAGTACTATTATACCGCACGCTCTACACGGACACGCTTTATCCGATAAAGTTATCGAGCCACATTTGCATCACCCGCTTTTGAAGAATTATCCATCAAATAAAGTTGTTTATCCGATACCATACGCTAATTCCCATTCGTTGTCAAAACAGCCAGAAAATTATAAATCGGATGATTACGTTGCAGTTAAAAGCTCACAAGAACGTTTTCTTCTAGATATTTTAAAAAGTTTGATTTCATCGCATGGTGTATCAACAGCACCTCTCACGAATAAGTAATTAATATCGATTTAACATAAAAATATATGAAATTTAAACCAATTTACAAGTTGAGAAAAAAATATTATAAATATAAATCTGCGTGGGTATAATAATATAATACATGATTTATTTTCATATTACACAATACATCGGTGTATTAAAAAATATCGCGTAATGAAAATATTAATTATGAATACTGTTTACTACGCGATATTTACTATATATAAAATAAAATTTATTATAATATATTATTTATTCGATTTTTATATATATAATATAGAAAAAAAAATATATATATTAATTTTAAGCAATAATTGTTTGTATAGCACATTAGACAACGGTGAAAATTAATTTTAATAATGATTAATATATTTTATTACAAACACAATACGGCATAAAATTTAGAATGTATTGTTTTTAAATTATTATATATTTTTATAAATATCAAAAATAATTTTGAAATTATAGGTAATAATTGTAAAATAGTTTTATTTTTTTTTTTTTATATAATATTGTGCTTTTATAATTATTAAATTATATATGTGTCTATTGCTTTTATATTTATATAGACATAATAATTAAAGGCTACAGAATTAATCTTAAAACGTTCAATATATTAATAAATAAATATATATATATATATACAATCTTTTCCTGTATTCTTTAATGTATTTATACGATGAGATATGTTAATTGTTATACAATAATATGTTTACTTTATATAATCGGTTTATATTGTAAAGTATATAAAATCATATGTTTCGGAATTTCAATATATAGTGAAAACGTAATCTAGCTATATACGTATATATATATATATATATATATATAATGTCAAACTTTTGTCTTAAACAAATATATATAATAAAAATTAAAAATTTTATCATCCGTCTAGAAAATTTTTTTATGTTTAATTGCTACAGTACGTTATAATAATTATCTGCACGTTTAAAAATAAATAATTAAGCGTAAAAAATATAAAAAAAAAATTGAAATATTCGTAATAAAGTCGGGCACGCGAATAGCACGGCTATATACAAATATGTATTACATAATGAACCAATGAATTCAGTTTGCAGATAAGATAAATAATGACAACTTTATCTGTATAATAGATAACTTACTTATTTATTGATAACATAAATACTTTTTGCATTATACCATTATTTAAAAAAAAATATTACCGCGGATTAAAAAATAAATTACTTTACATTATAATAAATACAATATATATATATATATATATATATATAATTACTATATAAATTGTATATGTATAAAAAAAACTCTCCACTGCTATAAAAAAAAAAAAAGAAATTATCCATCTCGATATCTGGTGAGTTGAGATTGGATTTTTAATTATATATTATTGAATAAAATTAGTAGATAAAAAAATATATATATATAATATTATTCGCCGCGCAAAACTAGTTTTGATTTATTTATATACTTATCATATATATAAATGCACAATAAAAAAAAACATGTAAGGAAATATAAATATGCAATGAGTGTACATAATTTTGCATTCTCTTAAGTTTTAACAAATTAAGAAAACTATATGTAATACATATTACATATACCGAAATTGCCTTATCGTATCCGATTCGTATAAAATCATAAAAATGTTGTTATTTTTTTGATATGTATTTATATAAATTTAAATAAAAATTGTATTCTTAATATGTATTTAACCATAATTTTGCATGAAGTCTAAATGTCGTATATTACTCCGATTTATTTTACTCGCATTATAATACGCGTTATTAGTTATATTATATTACTTTTGTATAATTCCGATATACAAAACTAGGAGTTGGACATATTGTTTGAGGGAAGGCAAATACATGCGATTTGTCATCCTTTGTACTTGCTTTTTTGTAAACTCTAAAATTTTTTACAATTTTTTTAACAAATTTTTTAATAAATATAATAGTGTACAACAACAAAGTATTATTTATATGACCTATGCTATGTGTAACATGCATACTAATACGTGTCTGTCACAAAAGACTAATTCAAATATCAACACTTTTTTCAATTATTGTAATTTTTAAAAATTTAATTTAAATAATGACTTTTAGCGTAACAGTTTTTAATTATTTATTTGAAATTTGTTTTTCTTGCTTTTAGTTATGAAAACTCCGATATGAGTTCTCTCGTGTCTAATTGATGAAATGTTTTATTTTCTCAGTCGAGATTAATGCGAGTAACCAATCATATACGAGTTTGCATTATTTGAGATCAAATACGTACTTGTATCTTAAATTTTAATTATATAATTTATTAAATATATAATAAGGTAATACAATTTATTATAACTTGTATGATGATTAATGGTCATTGATTATGATCAAATATAATATATATATATATATATATATAACTGGACCATGTTAAACAGAACCGTTGAATCGCTAGCTACACTTATGAAATAACAACAAATATCGTACACTCGTGCTGCAACGCAGTCACCTCCTTCTCCGCCGCGCTCTTAGCGTTCCAAAAGGATGGTCGATATAGTTTATACCTATTTCTATCCAATTACGAAGCAGTCGGTTGACTATTTATTTCCAACTACACTAACTGGTCTTTTGAACCGAGTCGCTGGAACGATATAAATAAAGTTTTCTAATATTTATATTTAACAGGTTCTATAGAAACTACTGTGATCTGCGTTTGTTTCCCTACTGCACAATACTGCAAACACGACATCTACAACGAATGGTTTATTTAAACAAATTAAATGAATAAACATCATGTAGAAATACACTGTTACCAGCTGAGTAGTCTCCCGTATTATTAATCGGTTCCTTTCCACGGGTGAAGCGGAACACGAGTCCTATAGCGGTTGATTATAAAATTAATTGAAAAAATATAACAGCGCTATATAAGTGTAGTTTTTCACTTGGATACAGTTACAGGGTACACGTAAATATATATATATAAATGATTATTGTTAAGTTTGTGCTATGTAGTTGTGTCAGACTCGAACTCACTGACCGATGAAAATAAAATATATTACATGATGATCCCGTGCTCACGATACTGTGTTTTCGCCTACTAAAGTGATACACGACGAGACAGTGGCGAATCAGTGAAATTGTAACGATAGAAGTGCACAGATGGACCATTATTATTTAACGCGTTTTTCTGTTTATTCCTATATAATGAAGTTATCTCGAGTGTACGTATATTACATATATATGTTACGGTCAGGCGTACAATTCGGGCATTGACGCTTTGGTCAAATTCGGGCAAAACCTAATCTGTTTTATAAATTAGTTACGTTGCTCGGATATAATACAATATCCTTGTATTGATGTTCACCTATCCCAATAATATGTCCGATATATATGAAATGATTGAAATGGTACTAAATACTCTAATATCATTAAGCTAGATAATGTTCAGATCTTGGCGGTTTATAATATACGAAAGGTGCAACTTATAAGCAACAAAACGAAACAAGCAAATGGAAAATGTTGGACTGCAGAAAAATGACGTACTTCTAAATGCCATATTGGCTTAAGCTGTAAAAGTAAACGAATGCAAATAAATAGAAAAATAAACAAAAGCTGTTTGATTATTATTTTTTATCACAATTGCTCGCTATATGTTTTGGGCATTCTGTACAGCAGTGCAGGTTCTCAACTGCCGGTCCGCAATGAAAAAGGAACCGGTGTCAGTATTGTATTGAAAAAAAAAATTCTATTTTTATAGTGTAGCAGTGTATGGACATTTGGAAACATTTATCAGTATCTAATATTACACGTCCCAATATTTACGTTCCGTAATCTTATTTAATAATAAATAGGCCTCGGAAGTTATAGGAGCTAATAAAGGCAAAATATGAACGAAAAAATTGTAAAATATGCAAATATATATATGCAAAAAAATTGTTTAAATTCTAAAAAAAGTAAATAATAATTATATGTGAAAAAACAAATATTATTAATGCATTCCATACGACGACGGTGCGGCGTAAACCGTTGAATGTTGTGCTCAATAACTTTACAAACGAATTGACGATAAATAGATTTACAAGAACTTATCGGCGATAAAATACTATTTCGACCATATTAGAGCGATAAACATTAAAATCTACCGTAGCGATGACATTAAATACCTCAAAAAGGTTGAGAATCACTGGCCGAATTTTTTTATACTTAAGAGCTAAAAATGTAATCAAAACTTATGGATAACATAATTCTAACAATATTCGAAATCAATTCGTACGGCCCACGATTTATTTGTTCTCGTAGAATTTTTGTTTATCTCTTACAGTGTTTGACGATCGAGTTTTGTATAATTACCCAGAGAAATAATAATAAATACCTACTGATAATTTCGTTCTGAATAATCGTTTTTTATACAATTCGAAACGATTTATCATCGTTATTTTTAAATTTAAAATAATAATATTCCACCTTTAAAACGCACGATGATTAATGATTATGCGAAGCGCGGTGGATTCATTTGAAACGTCCACGGCACTTATTATATTATAATTTTAAACGCTACTTTTCTTTGCACGTATATATCAATATATTGTTATTACCAATCATAATTAATTTAAATGAAAATATTAATGTTATTATTATTATTATTATTATTATTATTTCTTTTTCTATAGTTAATCGTGATTTTTATATATATTATATCACGGAGTATTCTGCAAGTATAATAAATATAGGAACTTATAGAGGAGTTGGCATAATTTTTAATAATCATTCAAAACGTAGTTTATTAGCGATATTAGAAATTTGTTTCATTAATACAAAGGAATTGTAGGATTATTTTTTTTTTATAATATTTTGCATATTTAGCTCTTTTTCACGCGTAGTACGAATTTTGTTGAATTCTAATTTTAAGAACGTATTATCATTTAATTCATTACTAACTAAGAGAAAATAGTGTATTCGATGGAATAAATAAATAAATTGGTGGAAATAAATATAAATATATCTTGAAAGATATTCGATGAAATGAGTAGGCCGTGTACTTTTTTTTTTTTTGAGGGGGTATTTATTTTTAGTGTTTGGAAAGTTACTTTTTGCCAAAAAAAAAAAAAAAAATTAAATCCTATATCGTTCCAGGTTTGAAGAAAGGAACTAGTTTCTTTCCTCGTTCCCAAAAAAAAAAAAAAAACATTTTTCATTCCGCAAAAAAATTAAAATGTTTAAAAATATGCAGGGTCAAAATAAAATAAAAAAAAAGAAGAAGATAGAAATCAATTTTAAGAAAATATCTTATTTTGTATCATTTCTTTCGTTTTGTAAATTCGATAAAATTCTCACTGGCATTTTCCGTATATTAAATATATATATATATAGGTGACACGCGCTTATAGAATTTTATAATTTTAGATTCTGAGCGAAGCGAGGAATGTATTGATTTTACAATGATATGTGTTTATTTTTTTGTATGCGTGTCCAAAAATCCTACCAATAGAGAATTTGCGTCTATTCGGTACTTTGGATAGGTAATTTTTCGATTTTCTCAATATATTTTTTGTTAAGCGTAGGGAATAAAACTACCGAATAAATAAACGGCAAAAACGCGCGATTCCGATTATCGTGATTCCGTCGTAATTATTTGAAACAAACGGTGATTGGAATCTGAAATTTTCATCAGATGTTATATAACTTTGGACTGTATTAACGAGACAAATTATTTTTCAAAAAAAACACTTTTAATTATTGCCGCCTATTTATGTGGCAATTGTAAATTTTCGAACACCCGCGACACCACTCTTACACACGCCCCATCGATTGCATCCCGTTTTCATAAAACTACAAAGGTGAATTGCGTCTCCGCAATACGTATAAATCGTCGAAATTCGCTATCGAAATATGGATTAAAAATCAAAAGATTTATATAACAACAGTATATACCAGATTAATAAATCAATAGGCAAAAATGAGAATATAATTAATTTACAATGCGTTAGAAACGCGCATGTTATGCGTAAGATTCTTTATTTATTAAATTGGATACCACAGGCCGGTCGGGTCGGTTCCGTGTGTGAAACCCGCGGCCACATTTTATTATAACGGCGAATGGCGCGAGCGTGAAGATCCCGACAGAAATATTAATAAATTTAAATCATTATACGCTTTTTGTAATAAGATAATTTTCTAAATAATTACTGTTTTTGTTCGATAAATTTTCACACTTCCTTCGATTTCAAACGTAAACCGCTGCTTATATATTATATATACATATATATATATATTTATAAAAATATCGTAGTGGACGCAATTTAATAAAATATTAAGAGGACAAAATTTATTTATTTTCCATAATTGATATTATGACATTTGTTACGTGGGAAAGGACATACCATGCCGCTCTAATCGGTCACCGTCGTAATCGTAAAATAAATTTTCCAACTATTTTTTTATAATTTAATCGATATCGATAATAACCGCGAGAGACCATTCCTATACGCGGCCGTACTCCTCGAGCCGTCCGAAAAACTGCTCGTCCGCACATACGAAATGTAATAAAAACGTATAAATTATTATTAAAAAAAAAAAAAAAAAACGTATTCAAACCGTATTGTATTCTTCTTTAACGTATAATTTTCGAACCGCACACGGTCCGTCCACATACCAAACGTGGTGGTTACACACGAGCGATATTTCATCGTACGGTAAATGAAACGTACGGGGAAATATTATCGTACGATAGTGTATTATTATTAGTGTCGGCAACGCACATGACCGATATTTATCGGACGATTATACGATATGATTTTGACATAACATATTCCGCACATTTGCACAAGACACACGTCTGCTGCAAATACAATACTTGCGATACAGCCTTTTCAGTTTATTTAATAATTTTAATTTATTTCTAAACGTATAATGCAATGGACGACAACACTGTAACTCTCTATATCAGCGTTTCTTAAACTGTGGGTCGCGACCCCCTGGGGGGTCGCGAGAAGTTTTTTATTAGATTATTTAATTTATTTAATTTAAAATAAATAAAAATAAATAATTTCAAATTTTTATTTATTATTACGACGAGTATTTTTGGTATGTCGTTATCGCAAAAATATTTCGATAAATATGACGATAAAGTCGGTCCTCGGCAACAAGTTGTCTGTAAAATTTTCGATGTTTGTGCTTTATCAACAATAGGAGGAAACAAGCACATTCATCACATACGCCTAATTATTAATTAAGTATTATATTATTATTATAAGTAAGTATATTATTATAATTATTAATATGATTATTATTATTATTGATATTGATACTGATATTGACATTAACACTATTATTATAAAGTAGTAAATAAGTAATAAAAAAATTTGTTTTTTGAAATTACTTTTTTGATTCTGTAAATGTAAAACTAAGGGGGTCGCAATAGATTTTTGGAAGAAAATTTGGGTCGCGATCCTAAAAAGATTGAGAACCACTGCTCTATATTAATATCTATATTTAAATCGTCGTCCGAAAATTCGCGAATTTTCGACGACGGCGAGTTCGCACCGCCAGAGCGGTCTCACATTTACATCGACGGATGACAGACGGTACTGAATTTGTTTTTCGGTTTATCGAACGATAATAATCCTCGTCCGTGTGTTCTAATCACTTTAATTTTGTACATTCCGATCGAAATATTACGTGCGTACGATAGGTATTCCCTATCGTGTAGAATATTAAAAAGTGCATCCGACAGTTTTTGAGACGTCGTGCGATTTATTTATCGTACGCCATTCCGTCGCGATCGTGTGAACAGTTCTATTTATAAACACGTAATTTAGAACATCGTGCGATAAATAAATCGTACGATGAAATATCGCTCGCGTGCGTATAACGCGACCCCGATAGTGTTAATTTTAAAAAAAAAACATTATTATAGCGCTTAAAGCTTTTTTTGAAACTCGCGTGGAAAACGCGCAGGGGATGAGGCACTGGCTACAACTGCGCCGGTGTTTTGGAGGCGCCAAAATTTTTTGGTCGGAAATTTCTTCACTCGTGAGTTATCAAAACCTTTAGAATTTTGAAATTATTTCAATAACAGCACGCTATATTATAACGTATATCATAATGTTAACGTATTACGTGCGTTGTTTGAAATTTAAACAACTAATGTATTTATATAGCAATTTATCAGCGATTTAGAATACTAATAATAATTAATATACCTACCTGAGGGTACTTGAATAATTTTTCCAAATTTCTCGTGATTCAACATGGGGCTGTATAGACATAATAAATTATAATAATATTGTAATACGCCGTGTATTTTGTTATCGCGTGCGGCGTATACACACTGCGGACGCGGAAATTATTAATACGATGTTTAAAAAAAAAAAAAAAGCACACCCCTTATTCGTAACACACAGATATTCTTCTTTTTTCTTTTTTTCACTCGAAATCTAAAAGGTTCACGAAGAAGATCTATGTCCCTTATTCCATCCATCCCCTCCCCCGTGGGTGGACTCCTTACGGGGGTGATAGTTTTTTTTTTTCGCACCGCCGGGACGCAAAATTTCTAAATACGCCACTGGAAAATGCGGAGCACGAAATTATACATTTATTGCGAGCGCGCTGCTACTACGCGTGAAAAACGACATTTTATTATAACTACAGCAGCCATTCGTAACGCGCGCCAGCGCAAATGTTTAAAAAAAAGAAAACGAAAAAAAAAACTCTACATTTTTTTATACATTAAATTAAAATGAGTTAAATACGTAACGTTGTGCACGGTGAGCACATTTGCGCGGCTTTGTGCGAGATATATTTTGAAGAGATGATGACCATTATTAAACGTTTTAAAATCAAAATAATATTTACGCGTGCAGTACATATTTCTATTCCGTAAATCGAAATAAAAATGTTATAATAACACTATACGATAATAAATATCGCGAGGCCTGGTCACTCGCCAACTCTCGACCCCCCATTTGCGCCGGCTTTGATTCTTTATATATATATATATATATATTATCATTATTTATATATAATAAATATATTATTAATTTATAATAATATCGGTGTTTATTAAACGTCTAGGAACTCTATACAATACCAAACACAGGCGGCAATCAATGAAATCGTTAAAATCACCTAAGCACATCATGTGAAATACCAAACAACGTATGGGGTGGTAAATGTATTAAACGCATCATGTCTCGGTATTGATATTTGACAATGTTCCGTCGCTTAATACAACGAATCCCGTTAGTAATCTGTAATAGCGACTGTCCAGAGAGATAATACAATAATTGTTTCGTCATATACGATATACCTAATTGTGTAGTCTTTTCTCACATTCCGGTGTTTGACAAAAAAATGTCGTGCGCGTGGAGAATCGTGATACAAAAATAATCGCCGAGTTATATTGAAACGTCAACGCGACGAAAAGAAAAAAAATAAATAGCGTGTTTATAACTTTGATGAGCGATATTATCGATTGATTAGAGATATCGATAACGTTAAATCGAAAAACAGAAGAAAAATAAGAACCGCGTGGACGCTATTGGTCGCTCATAAAATATGACGCGTTTCGTTCGTTGATAATAATAATAATTAATAATAATAATTAATAATAATAATAATAATAATAATAATAATAATAATAATAATAATAATAATAATAATAATAATAATAATAAACTAATTGATCCTGTTAAAAATAATGATAACGTGATAATGCGAAAGAAAGTGATGTGTGTAAGAAAATATATTGTATTATAGAATTCCTGCAGGGTATTTTATTTAAAAAACGACATTGCGTGACACAGAGGGCATTTATATAGAAGAGATGTAAAAAAAAAAAAACGTCCGGTATGACCGTCTGCAGTTGGGGTGGAGGGGGAGCCTTTGGTTATTCGCCGATGAAAAAACGTGTACGCTGCGGCGGCCGGGCGTCTTGTCGTCGACGCGTTAAAATGACTACGACGCCCCACTACCACCGCGCGGTGATTTCGACGCGTCGCGTCGCGGGGCGCAGAAAAAAAAAATCGATACAACAGCCGCGTCGGGGATACAACACAATCGTCGTCGTCGGCCGACAATTTCGTGTGCGTGTGCGTGTGCGTGCGCGCGTAACGGGAGAGGGCGGCCGTGTAATCGCGCGCAACGGTCGGTACAGCCGTTCGTTCCGACACTCGCGGCGCACCCCTCCGGTTGTCCGCGCGCGGCGCGTGACGTCACCGGGCCAATGCCGGTGTGTCGACAGAGGCGGGGCGGCGGCAGGCCCGTCCAATCGCGATTCCCGGCTTACCCCTACTCGCCCGGCACGCACCGCGATCCCCGGGACCCGTTTCACCGACATCGCGGTCTGGTTCTTCCACCGTCAGTCGACAACAGTCACTAGTCCCGTGCGCCGCGCTTCGTCCGCCGTCGTCCGTCACACCGGGCCTTTCTCCGTTCGCGTTTCACGCGGCCGCCCGTCGTATCCGTCCAGTCAGTCGTTCGCGCGCGTTTTACCCGTACGCCCGTGCGGTGTTCCGTTCTCGTTGCCGAGAGTTTTTTTTCTGTTTTTATTCACGCAATCGGTTGTGCCGCGCTTTTTGTTATAACGTGTTCACTTACAATCGCCGCGTTAGTGCGCGTGTACTGTTTTCATTGTGTATTATGCTCGTCGGCCGTGGTGGTGAGTAAGTAATAAAAACACGAAAATAACTTTTTTTTTTTCAACCAACGCAGTTATCTAACGCGCGTGCAAAACGCCGGCGGCGCGTGATCGTGTGTGTGTGTGCCCGTCTCTCTCTCTCTCTCCGTTTCGACAACGGTGAAAACTCGTGCGTCGCGCAAACGGCAACGTCGCACACGCCGGGCGGCGGTTCCCCTCTGCGTTTGTGTACGCGCCGCGTGTGTGTGGCACCGTTCATTGTGTGCGACGCGGCGCTCGCTTGCGCGTGTGTACGCTTAGCGCATGTGAAACCCCGACATGATCTCGTGTGTGTGTGTGTAATATAACGCTGGCCCCTCGCGCCGTCACCCGTTCGCCCATCGTTCGCGTTACCCATAGGTTTCCTTCTACACACGCACGCACACACGTTTCAATGAAGGCCAATTTATATCCCCCTATTACTGCTTTATTTTTTTTCCACCCTATTTTTTTTTCGCCTCTCTTTTCACTATTTCCCTCCACTACTGTTATTATTCGCAGTCCCTTCGGCGGTCGCTTCGTGTGTCGTATCCGCCGTACTACACCCCGCTCGTCCGCCGCCGCCGCCCGTATAGTTTTACGTTTTTTTTTTTTCCATCGCTTTCAAATGGGTTTTCCACCGTCCCTGTCACACCACCCTAACCACCCGCCCCCGCGCGCGCTATCGCTGGTTGCCCTACCGGGACCGGTTGTCGTGGGAACCGCAACAACATTGTCGGACGCGTCGCTCGCTCCGCAATTCCCAGTATACAGATTTTTTATACGTCGTATACCAATTGCGATCGGTTGTTGAACGGCGGGCGGTGAGCCCTTGGTGTGATTGGGGGGGGGATGTTACGGGTTTGCCCCGTCCCCTCTCTCCCCACACTAGAAAATAATAATCGACCGAGGGGGTTTTTTTTTCTCTGTACCGTATTAATAATCCCCGCGTTTAGGGTTTTTCAATGCTCTCTCCCTCCCTCCCTGCTGAAACTTGTGTTTACGCCAGTGTCCGGGACAAAGTGAACGTGACGATTACGGTGCGTGTCGTTCGCCCCGTATTCCCGAGTCGGACAAGAAACGAAAAATTATTTCGAAAAAAGTATAGAAACGCGTAGGAAGAATACCTCGTCCCTCACTATAACCGGTATACTCTTATATCTTTGTAATGAATTACGTTTATTCATTTGGCTATTTTTTTGCTTCAGTCCCGCGTATTATCATGTCTGCGTTTTTCCCTATGGCGATGGCATAACGGAATGTCCGTTTTTAGAATGGTGGGGGGGGGGGTGTAAATGTGGTGTGATGATGCAGTGCTGCGAGGACCGTCGTGAAAAACGTCTCTCCCTCTCTCTTACACCGCACTCCTCTCTCAGTCACAACACATTGCTCATTCATTACGTCGTCCGCGTAACATTTTTACCCCGCGGGGGGCGCGGCGGCAATGTCGTTACGGCAGACTGCTGCCGGCGCCGCCGCTACCGATACACGTGTGACGACGAGCCGCGGTGGGGAAACGCGTGCGTTTTCCTGCCGCAAACAAACGTCTCCTGTGTTTATTACGAGCCGCCGAGTGCAGGACGGTTCGCGTGGTATCAATTATTATTATTATTATTATTGGAACGGGATAATATTTCCGAGGAAGTAGAAAAGTTATATTACGACTGGAACGCGCGTGGATTTGTTGAGCAGCAGCGAAAACGCCTTCGCCTCGGGGGGTTGGGGAGGGAGAGAAATGTTTTTTTTTTGTTGTACCGTCTCGTCGATGCGATTTGCGTGTTTTTTTTTTTTGTAAATGCGCCCGCACACAAACGACAATATCCCCATACCGCGTTAATAAAATATAATATGCGTTGCCAACCACGCGGACTATACCGGAACGCGCCCGTGGTGGACGCGGTTATTTTTTCCCCCTCTCTCTCTGAAAAACGTGTACAAAAATATTATTTTCGAACACGCGCGCGCGTTCCGCAGCGACGACGAACCACATAAATTATCACCGCCCGCCCGTCCGGCGGTTTTTTTTTTTTTTTTTTTTTTCACGTTATCCTCTGGCGCGCGTACTACACCCGACTGTCGCGTATCTTAATTTGGTTTTTTTACGATGTTTACTACTCCCCTCCGGTTAGCATTCTTCTTCGACGGTGCCCCGAATACAACCGGTTTCCCATACGCTCACACACGCGCGCGCGCGCTCGCTCATTGCCTTACGATGCGCGTCGCGTACACGCAGACGATATAAACGAACCCCTTTTATGCGTGTGTGTACACGGTGTGCAGGTTTCCCGTTCCGGAAATTACGGATAAACAAAAGGTGCAGCCCCTATTGTGTGATAACGCGTTCTCCGTTTTCGTGCAGGCGCGTGTGTGTGCGTGCAGTGTGCGCACATGCACACGGTAAACGCGCGCGCGCGCGCTTACCTCGGGTGACATAAATAGAAAAAAATACCACGACGACGTGTGCGTGTGTGTGTGTAAAAATCGAAGACGGCCGATAGACTTTTTTGCTAAATCCTATTTTTTTGTTCCCCGCGTGTGTTCTGTACGCGAAACAAAAAAAAAAAAAATTATTATTATTACTCGTTTCAAAATATTAAGTTTCCCTCCCCCCCCCCTCCCGAAATTTTACCGATTTGCGGGCGAACGGTTTTTGGATGGATATAATATGGTATTCACTATATTATTACGACAACGCCGTCCGGTGATTTTCCCGTACGATCTTTCGATTAATAGCCCCGAATTTGCAATGCGTGCTTGCAGGGCCGGATTTAAGAATGTGGGGGCCCTGGGCCCACCTTAATAGTATATATTATATTTCGATAACATATATTTAATATATTGTTATAAGTGAATTTAATTTAATAATATATTAACATTTACCGCAAAACAATATTTTACTAGAAATTTTGGTTTAAAAATATTTATATATTAAAATACCAAAATAATAATAATAAAAAAATGTGGTACAATAAAAGTAGGTAGTAAATTATGTTTATTAGATATATATACTGTCATTATATCGTATATATACATAGTCTATAATAATAATAATAATAATAATAATAATAATAATAAATAATAATATTAATATAATACTATACTTGGATGCAAAAAAATCCCATTAAGTGGAGGCCCTTATTTTGTGGAGGCCCGGGGTCCCCTGGCCCCCCCCTAAATCCGGCCCTGCGTGCTTGTACGCCGGTTTTAAAAAATTAAAAAAATATATATCGTTAGATTCTTAATTACACGGGACACTCGGGGATGGTGGTAGACAGTAGTCACCTGTTGGTGGATCCGCCGTGACGCACAAATATTTTTCTCGTTATTGTCGTCTCGAGTGTGTTTTTTGATATTTTCGTTTGTACTGTACAACACAGCACCGTTCAGACTCGTATCGTTTACTGTACGTCTACCGTTTTACTCTGTTGTCGTCGTCTTCTTTCGCCGTGCGTGCGTGTGTCGAACTGTGTTTGTTTTCTCGGAGTCGATCACTAACAGATTCGACCGGCAATTCGTTTTCCGAACGCGATTTCCAACGAGTCCGGGGGGAGGGGGAGAAGGAGGAACGATTTATTTCTAAAAGATTATTGTCGACGATAAAAATATCCCTTATCGACGGGAGGTAGGTGTAGGAGGGATTCCTCTGAAGGAGAAGTTGACAAGAAATAAACATTTCTCCGTCCGCTCGACGAAATATACATACGGCGGAATAGTAGGCGGGGCGTTATCATTGTTTTTAATTTTCATAGGTTAACAATAATAAATTTATATATTACTGCGAAACAGACTCTGTGTCGCGTAGTATTCTACACGGTTTGTTTTCATCGTTTATATCCTCAACACACAACTGTTAGTGTTATATCGTTGTGTACACGGGCGTATCGTTGCGACGTATCGTCTCTAAAAAAAAAAAAACCAATTGGTATTTAAAATCGAAATCTATCGTCGTATTGAATAGTGAGAAAACAGTAGCGGGGTGTTGTGAATATTACCGGTATAAAGATTTTAGAGTGTATCACTATGGAAATTTGAAAGCAACGATAAATTATTGCATTCGAAAAAACGATTGTTGTGAGGGGAGTAATTACTATACTGTATGGGTATAAAATAGTCTCAAAAATTAAAAGAGTTTTTCGACATTTTTCTTTTTCTTTTTTCCGAAATATATATGTAAAGTTACATTTCCCGCGAACGTTTCGAATTTCTGTAACCCGTTAGTTTCGAAAACGCGCGAAGAAAAATAACGATAATCGGTTTCGACGTAATCGCGTTTCCGTGTAATTTTTCGGTAGTTTTCGTGCGTAGTTTTTAAGAAAATCGAAAAAACGACCTCTCTGTAAAAAATACTAACCAGATGATATTTGCTACCGGTAAACAGTCATTGGTGACTGTAAGGATCCGAGCACTCCTTCGGCCAGAATTTTTGAGCACACAACACACATCGTTGTAAAACAAGTATCCTCGTTCCCCTCCACCAGAATCTAAAATATATCGTAATATAATAGTAGTAATTACGGTACGAATAATACGCGTTTCAATCGTATTGTAGCGTTTTTTTTTTTTTTTTTTTTTTTGTCAAACGTTGTTCAGTAATTGAAGACAACAAACGTCCTATAGCAATATTAATATGTTAATGCCGATAAAAATATTGTTAAAACGATATAAGAGTGATAAAACGAAACCACATAATATGTATGTTAATAATAAAAAGTCCAACGCGGGAGATACGAATCTCCCCAATTCCTCTCCCCCCCCGTGAATATATATCACGTGAACACTACAGAGACATCGCTAAACATGATACAATATTATATTTGGCGCGTGCAGTTCTCGGTGTGTTCGAAAGACGATGTTTACCGGTTTGTTCGGACGCTCATCTCTCCCGGTTTCCCTCCCCCTGGCCCTTCGTCGAAATACATTTCACGTACATGTTTCATATATTAACACGAGCTGCTGCGACGACACGATGTAGGGGCCGAAAAATCGACAGTCAGTTTCATTTAGAATCCAATTAGATTTCATCTCGTTTCACCGCGTACAATAAAATACTACTACTCGTGCAGGGTGAACGGTAATCATCATCACAGCGCTATTTCTATCTTTTATTTTAACCGAGACCGTATTATTAAGACATTCGCCGCGGGTCCTGTATAGGCGCCGATCGAAAAAAGAAAAACAACAAAAATGTTCTTTATTTAAGGTTTAACGACAAATTTCGTATAAATAACAATTTATTAATAATTTACGTATAAATAATAATTTAGCCGTTTCCTTTAGTTGCCATCCGTGTCGACAACAACAACAACAACAACAATAATAATAATAATAATAATAATAATGATAAGTCCGTTTATAGTTCCTTGAAACACATTAATTAAGTATAATAACACGTTTCGTCATAAAAAAAAAACCCCCCTTTAAATTTAAAGGCTCCGTACTATTAACGTGTACTATATAATACCTGTACATTCCATAAGTATTAAAAAATTATCAATTCTTTATACATTTATCAAACGTTAAAAATTGTAAATTTACACAATTTTACATAATAATATAGTGTTAATGAAAACGATGTGTATATCGCACAAATAGAACTTTGTATCTTTTTTTTCTCACGACATTTTTCATTGACGAATTTATCAAATTGTCATATACCATTTTCTCCCTCTCTCTCTCTCTCTCTTAACTGCACTACTGATTAATATTACAGTGCGTAAGAGATGATTATTTTTACTGTTCTGTATATATATATATATATACACACACACATTCGTCAATATCATTTCGACACTGAAAACGATCGTATTTTCGCTAGAAGAATTTACGAATATTGCTAAATAAATTCTACTAAACGCACTTCAACGGCCGAACTCTGTAGAAAAACACAGATTACGGTTTTATGGAAATATAGACTTTTTGCGTTTATTACACTCGTGTGTGTGTGTGTGTATATATAGGTACATTCGTTTTCGTTCAATTTGTTTAAAATCTTTTAAAGATCTATACGCGTTTGCGTTTCGTCATCGACCGTTCATCGAATCGCCAGCGCTACAACCGATATACAAGTACCGAAAACATATACTTGGTTAACAAAGTGTATTTATAATAAATACATAGTGAATATTCGTAAAATCGCGGCAGTGATGATATGGTAAAATATATATTTATATTATCGTACCGTGTATTCCGACTTTGCCGCAACAATGGTTTGTGTCTATAATATATGAAATCATTTGTTGTTTAGCGCAGTAGCGAGAAAAAATGAATAAAAAAATGTCGCCCTTTTTCATCAGCACACCGCTCATGTACTATTATTATTATTATTATTATTATTATTATTATTATTATTATTATTATTATTATTATATATATATATATATATAAACGACATAATATTATAACGGGGGGGGGGGAACCGGTTTATCGTTTTTTTCTTCTTATATTCTTCCGATAAATAATATTTCGATATACTCTCGCCGGGTTTCCACCTGGCTCGTGTATCACTCTTGGCTTTTCTATATATATATATACACAACACGCGTATATATACGGGACCAGAAACCTTACGCGCGTCCATGACCCGCCGAACTTCTCTCCCCTTGTCGCGCGGCGCAGTGACGCGCCGGTGTTTGTTGTTCAGTCATCGAGAAAATCCTCGGGGTTGGCGGCGGCGGCGCGTTCTTCCCGAATTCGCGCGTTTATTATCCCTGCGATCGTTGGAACGTACCGTAATTCGCGCGGTGCTCTTCTCTTACTTGCGCGTGTTACGATTTCTTTTTTTTTTAAATCGACTAAAATCGATAAAATAATAAAACAAAAATAGGTAGGGAAAATGAAAAGTCTCTCTCCTCATTTATTGTCATCACGACGAGTGAATACGTAATTCGCTGACATTTATCGTTTTTAATATTCGCGAACCGTGCGCGAGAAAACCAGACGCCGGCAAAACGATATTGTTTCACCGCGCCATTTGTCCATATATTGATTTATTTCTTTTTTCAAATTTGAAAATTGAGCGGAAGGGGGAGGGGAAACGGATTTTTTTCACCGTTACGACATTTTTTCATGTCGATATAAAAATATAATATTTTTCAAATGTATAATATATACGTGTAAACATCAAAATGCGCCGTGCATACACAATGTATTGCCCGTCGTTTTTTCAATAGGATTGCAGGAAGATTCTGAAAACACATTTTCGAATTCGGCATAAAGTCTACCTACATATACACTTGAGATCGTTCGGGCCATTTTATTTTTTTTTTTTTAATTTTATCCCCAAAAATTTGGTAAATTCGATTTTAATGTTTTAAAAATTTTTTATAAATGATTTAAAAAAAAAAAATGCGGTGATTTTACTACTATATTCTGTGCGGGACAAAAAGAGAAATCCCCGTACAAAAGGGATTGGTAGCAGCGGTGGTGAGTATTATTGTTTTCTTTGTCTCCGTACGCACGAGAGAGATATGACACATATAGTGCAGCAATACTGCACGTTTCCCCTATGCTTTCGGCAATGCGCGCGTGTATTGTAGCGGTTACGGTTACGGAATTCGTCGTAAAGTGTACTCGAAACGGACGTTTCCCCCCTCCTCCCTCCTAAAATTAATCGAACAAATTAAAAAAAAAATTGCTATTATCCATTTTTTTTTTTTTTTTTTTTTTTTGTCTCAAGTCAATATAGTAAAAATTGTTCGCTATTGCGCAACAGGCCGTTATTATTGTCGTGTTTGTGCGCGCGCGCGTATTTTTTTTTTATACATATATGTTTTATGTTCAAGGTGCGTGCACAGTGTGTGTATTTAACACGAATATAATGTATTATATACGTTTTAAACACCGATCGGATGTTTAATATATGTATATATATATATATATATACGAGTGTATTTATATATCATTATTATATTAAACCCCCCCCCCACATCTCTCTCGGAGAGAGTTGGCGACAGAGAAATATCCCCGACTTTGGCGTTCCACACGCATATAAACGTCGTTTGTTGTCACACATTCACTTCGCGGCCGCAACTGCACACACACTGTTGCTGCGATATATAATATTATGTATACTACTGTATATTTTATTACGTGTGTGTGTGTGTGTGTGTATATATACACGTGCGAAGATATACGAAATATTATACAAAGAATAGAAAAAGTATTTATGTGCGATGAACGGAGGGGCTCGCAAGGTTAACGTCTTCTTTGGCTCGTATATATTACATATATATATATATATACAGAAATAATATTGTACGAGTATTGTGTGAGTGTAAACGACGGGCGCGCGCGCACTCACACATCACACAATCGGCGGAACCCAATGCAATTTCATTGAAAAACCGTCGTCGGCCATATATATTACTCGTATATTATTATTATTATTATTATTATTATTATTATTATTATTATTATTATTATTATTATTATTATTATTATTATTATTATTATTATTATTATTATTATTATTATTGTGTACTCGTTTTTGTGTTCGCCGCGTTATGCGTCCGTAAATTCCCAACGGGTCCCCGTAGTACTACGACGCGCGCGTTCCTGCGTCGTCCCGTTCCTTCGATTATTTCGATAGGATTTTTATAACATTGCCCCGCGCGTACCAATTTTCCTTTTTCCCCGCGTATACATATATATATATATTCACCTGAACGCGCTCTCGGGATATTTTCATCCCCACCGCGTATAACGTCCCTCTTATACCCCCCACCCACCCACCTTCTGAGAGCCCTTCTTCTGGTGCAGTGCTCGTCGTGTCGTACACGCGCGCGGAAATGGTGGTCGCGTCATTAGTCCACCCTCCGGATAGGATATATATATATATACACTCCGTTCTATATATGGTGTGTGTATATATATATACATTTTCCCTCCACGCACAGTGTTCTCAGTTCTCTTATAACCGTTTGAACATATTTCACATTTTGCTTCAATACACTCGGGCGTACACGTTTATATACTTATTACTGCCTCTTTATATTATATATATATATAAATTCTGAACGAAGCGAGGAAGTCATGTACGTATATATGTCGTTTATTTTATTTCCCCTCCCTCCCCCCCCCCCGTTGTACGACTCTTCGTCCACTATATTTTCTAATAGGAATAGCTGCGCAGGGTGCTTCGGTTATTATTATATATTATACGCGCCGTGTGTGTACTCGTATTTTGCAGGGTATCGTCATACTTTCTCAATATATATATATTTTAAACGCTGCCCGAAAGAAAAGAATTTTTTTCTTTTATTTATCAACGCTTCGATTTTGTCAAAATTCTTTATTTTATAATACAGTTCCGTGGGATTTCTGAATTAATTTCCCTTGTATCGGTGAAATTTATACCGAATATTATACATAACTCATCCGCAGCACTGTACGTAAAAAAAAAAAACAAAATTATCTTCCAGTTTCGCTTTACTTATATATAAAACAATTATCCCTTTAAGAGTCGTATAAAAGGAGTAATTTTAAAGGTATTAAGCGCTGATAAAAATCGTGTACAACGTAATAATAGTTACGATTTTTTTTTTTTTTTTTATTCAACATTTTTCGACACAAGCTGCAGCTGTAGACGGTCATACTAATTGAAGCGACAATTATGAGTTCGATATTTTTTTATTCCATAAAAGCGTTGATTTTAGGATTCAATGTATTGTAAGGATCGTAAACTATATATATATATACACGCACTATGTGTATAATATTTTTACACCGAAGCTGCGGCGGCTGTGCCGGATCGTTTTATCGAAAGTAATGGGGATAAAATCGTTGCTTTCAAATATTTATGGTATATAAAAGAACAAAACTCGAAAATCTTTTTTATCCAAGTCATTGTGACGTCCAGGACGCTCGCGGCGGCTCGCCGTCCGTGTTTTAATTTTGAAACGGAAAATAATATGAAAAACAGCTCTTCCTCGGTATTATATTTAATTTTTAGCGTTCACAAAAATAGCGTACGACTAAAAAGAATTTACGATTTTTATTTATTTATTTATTTTCTTTTTTTTTTTTTTTTTTTTTGACACAGAACCGATATAATCGCGTGTTTCCGATAAATCGCGTCAGACCGTTCGTGATGACGTCGTCGTTGTCAGTAATGCAGAAAATGTGCGGTGACGCGGTCGTCAAAGGCGGAGGGGTGAAACTGACCGACGTCAACCCTCATCTAGTATGCGTCTTATGCCACGGATACTTTGTAGACGCTACTTCCATCGTAGAATGCCTTCATTCTTGTGAGTATTAATTATTATTATTACCGTTTATATTTATTTTCATGTAGGTAATAAAATAAAGAATTATATATATATATTATAATTAATAATATCCACAGGATTTGATTTACATGACAGTGTTTTCATAACAATACACTACAATGATCGCAATTCTTCATACGCGTACTTAAAAATTATTATAATACAATATATCTGATTGAAATACATTAAATTAATTTAACAATATTCTCTATACAATATATATATATATGCTTGTTAATTTTTATATATATGTATTTTTAACTATTTGTTTTGTTATATTTTGTTTTTTTTTTTTTTATATCCGATGAAGGTTTTTTTAATTTTATAGTTCATAAACAAATTTAATTCAACAGCCCTTACATATAATTTTTTTTTCGCTTTTTATAATACTTTTTGGCTTTTTTAATGTATATATATATATATGATTAAGCATTTTATATCTTAGCATTTGACAGATATTGAAAGTTAAGCATAATTATTATTCTAAATACAGACATTGCGCATTCAAATAAAATTACTGTATGGTATTTCGATTATTGTTAAAATCCTACGATTTCTATGTACGGTTATTATATATATATATAGTATATTCAAAAACTTCGGTCCCCGAATAACACAATTTTTTTCTAACAAAAATATGGGCAGTCCATGATAATTTATTTGTAATTCGGTTACTATACTACTATTGTTTAGCACTTCATTAAATTAAGTAAAATACATTTTTTTTTCTTCCATAAAACACAACAATGCGTGTTAATTTAAGAATTTCATTTAGAAAAAGCAGAAACTGCACACCGGCGAAGCCGGATAATTCAGCTAATATAAATACGATATAATATACCGATTGTAAATCCGTTGATATCGCGACGAATTTCGCGCGTGCCATATTATAAGTCGTTCAATCGGATCATCGTATTTATTAACCTGTTGTGTGTCGTTACATTTCAACGCGTATTTTCTCGAGTGAAGATTGAGGCATATTTTACATTATTGACTGCAATGCGGTATTTGTCACATGAACAAACTTCGATATATAATAAATCGCTTTTTTTTTTTAACGCCAATGAATTCTGCAGTATTGCGTATTACGTACTTTTTACAACAGTCGGCGATATAATAAATATCATATGCGCGTTTGTGACCCCATTATTATTTTATACGTATTAACTATTATATATAATATTCCTATTATATGTGTGTGAGTATATTATTATTATTACTAGAGTTCGAATTTTAAACTAAAAGAACAAAAAATCCTAAATATGCTGCAACATTGAATATTATTATACTTGGAATCCATTGTTGCATAAAACAAATTTATAGCTTACTCGTCTACTTTAAATCGTATTCGATAATAATATTATAACAAATGCTATGGAATCCCAGCCTTGATTATTACTAATTAAATACGTATATATTTATATCCGCATGATGTGTTATTCGTATTAAGACCGGACTATACGTGTATATAATATATTAATATTATAGTGTGAATCAGACGCGTTGAATAATTTATGGAAACAAAATGGGTTCGTTGTAGAATTAATAAAAATAATAGTGTATTTATTTCGAAATTGTTCAAAATACATAATCATTATGATACTGTATTAAAATATACGTCGGGTGTATACGTTTTGCGGGTATGCGAGAAATACTCGATCGAACGGGATTATAAATACAAATTTAGACAACATCAAAAATGTATTTAATATTGTTAACAATTATTATTAGCAAACAATAACACGTGTATTAGTGCTTGTAAAACGTTTAAAACAATGCGGTGCTCTGAAAATTATCGATCTAATAATAATAATAATAATAACAACAACAAAATATTATAGTCAATTATGAAATGTATTAATCGATCGTTTCGTTTTATCTTGGTGTACGAGTATAAACGCAGACGTATTATAACATGAAATCAAATTTGTTTTTAATATTATATAACATTTCGTTCGATAAAAGTACCTATATCATCAATATTAATTATTCATATTATTATATACCATTGAAATAATAATTTAATATTATAGGTATATTAAAATGCCGAATGTTTATAATCGGAGATCGGATTTTTAACGTTATTTCTTTACGCTAATATAATATGCGTTAGTTCGAATTATTTTGTACTTTTCATGAATCTCGTAACGTCAAAAATAGATCGTATTATTATATTTTATAGGCGGATATTTTTTAGTTACACTTTAGCTGCGCCGCAAAAACCGAGTCCCGATTATAATATATATAATTATGTTTATATACAAATAATGCCTATTTTTGATTGTTACAAATTATTCGTTGTTTCGGAAGGATTTTAATACGTTATATTCAATATTGACCTTATTGGATTAAATCTCGTAATTTTTGATTTTTCCGTTTCACAGCGCGCATTGAGCGCGAGATATTTACAAAAAAAATATTTTTAAATTGATATATATATGTATATAAAAAAAATACAAATGAAAATGTCCCCTCGTTAATAATGTATGTGTGAAAAGTTTGATGAGAAAAAATTAAAAATCTCAAAATCCGCGTCTTGCGAGTTTCCTAGTGGAGAAAAAAAATAGTTTTAACATTCAATTTTGGAGAGAAAAAACGCGGATTCGTCCGAAAACTAAATATGTTATTATTTTACGGTATGCGTGTGAAATGGAGAATAAAGTCTAATAACCGGTAATTAATTTTATTCGCTAATTGTATTGAAATAGTTGTAAAAAAAAAAAAATCCCGTTTTTACTGCGAATAACGTTATAAATCTTTCCCCCCCCCCCATTCTCATTATGAATTCACGTAGTATTTTTGTTTTTTTACGAGAAATACTCGACCCAATAACGTCACAATATATGACCTCATAACGTTTTTTGAAAATTCGAGTAAATTACAAAAAAAAAAAAAATCGTAAATTCGAAAGTGGCATTTTCGTATGAACTCGTTCTAACAAAATAATTGCCGTACCCGTCGATTAAAAATACGTCGTCAAATACCAAAGAAAGAAAAAATCCGATTTCGTTTTTTTTTTTTTAAAGTTTTAAATCAAAAACATTATAATAACGCCGCCGTGCGAAGGTCACGAAGGCAGTCGTTATATATATATATAATCGATAAAACACATCCACACTCCATGCAGGCACGCACAAATAATAATAATAATAATAATTATTATTATCATTATTATTATTATTATTATTATTATTATTATTAATTCTAAACGGAAATAGAAAATAATGTCAACACGGGCTCCTCGTAATAACAAGAGAACAACGACGAATACAGGTGTACACAGTGGTGTCGCGGCGTCTGTATACTTACCAAATAAATATAAAAACAGTGCATAATATTTATTATTTATACGCAAAATAGTCCGAAACATTTGACTGCGCGTTGGCTTTTTTTTCGAATACTTGGTTGGCGCAAAATAACGAATTATTAGAAAAGAAAAAACTTACCGACGAAAAACGGTGAGATTTGGTAAAATTAGTTGTCGTTTTATACGACAACCGCGTAAATTTATAGAAATCACAGGAGAAGAAAAATCGAAATCTTTTGTGAAATGAAAAGGGCCTTAGATTTAAGCGATTCGAATGTGTGTTGTTTCATCCCAGCAACGATAAATAAACACCGTTTGACGTGTATTTTTTTTTTTTGTCGTCGAAATAAAATATATTTAATAAATTCGTTCGAGACGACGACCCCCCCCCATCGCCATCGCCATTAAATCTGTAAACGGATTTGATTTATATTATTTGTATTGCAATCGCATATTATCGTTATTATTAACTTTTTTTTATTATTGACTTTTCGTTATTATTGAGCTGTTGTCGCGGATGATGCGACGGTCGCGAAATCAAAACAAAAATATATTTTTTTTTTGTCCGCGTAGTGTAGTTAGTAGTAGTTTCCGCATATTTATTAAATACGACGTTCAGAAGCAAAACAAAACAAAAAAAAAAAAGGAGTCTGTGAAAATTTCGTCGAATCCTTCGCGAGTTTAGGCGGATATAACAGAGCCGGTGGGTGCGTTTTTTTTTTTGTTTTTTTTCATACTGATAAGGCGGGATTTATTTGTATATTTTTTTTAAGCGTACGTAATTAATAAAAACATTACATGACTGAATAAAAATAATAATAATAAATTATTTAATAGTTAAGTGAGAGAGAAGGTTGTGGTGTGTCGTCGTCGGATGCGTGCGCGTGTGTATTGCTGCAACGGTGCGGTATTGCTGCCGCGTGCGGTTTGTGTTTATTGCGCGGCGCAGTGACGACGACGACGACGGTTGTCGTCGTCTGTGTTCACCGAACGGGCGGGCTACGTCGTCGCGTAAAAGCGTGCACGGCCGATGCGACGTTGCCGTCGTGCCGGTATGTTTTGGTCGGCGCAAAACGACAACGGCGCTCCGCCGGCGTGTACAATAATAGTGTGCGTGTGTGTTGAATGCGCCGCCGCCGCCGCCGCTTTGAGGAAAACACAACAAAAACCATCTGTGTGACGTTTCTCGTGCGGCGGCTACCGTCGTCCGTTCTCCTCCCCTCTCTTCGCCGCAATAACCTCCGGGCACTATCCACCGGCGGCCGCCGCCTTGCCGCACTCTACTAACCTACGGCTCGTAAAAATCCGGCACAAGGACCCCGCCACCACCGTCCTCGCGGTGTTTGGTCGTTGTTCGTCGTCGTCGTCGTCGTCGACCCGACGTCCCCGCGGGGCGCGCGATCCGTCCGCCGCCGACGCCGAGTGTTCTACGTCGACTAGTAGTTGTGCGCCTCTAATTGGACGACGTTGATGGTGGACCGGACGGCGCGCGGTGCGGGGGACGTGAAAAACGTTTTTTCGACCGTCATCGACATAGCGAGGTGGCGGCGGCCGGCGGTGGCGCGAACGCGGGCGAGTAGGTGGTGGAGGGAGGATGGGTGACCGGCCTCGGCGGTAAACGGATCGTCGGCGGCGGGTAAGAGGGAGTGTAGCGTGTGTATATATGACGACGACGACGACCCTGAACGATTGTACACACATATACTCTGTGGCCTCCGTGTAATAATAATAATACTTTTTTTTTATTATTATTATTATTCTTTTATCGACCGTTATTTTTATTCGCTTTTCTCTCTCGCTCTCTCGTTCTCCGCTAATCGTCACACTCCATTAAACGTCGAGCGCGTCACACGGTTTTTTTTTAATAATATTTAATTACGCGTGTGTATAAATACGCGTAAACGCGCGTTTTGAAAACGGGGTTTTCTCATGAGCTTAGAAAAAAAAAAAATTAAACATTATCCTTTATGAAAGTTATAATTTCATACTTGACGCGTCGTCCGCGCAAACACTTTTGTTATTTTTTTGTCATTCTATTCCGTATAAATCGTATTTTCATCATATTATATTCGTATTCCTCTTCTCACTGGCAACGACGCTTCGGTGTGTTGTCCCACGGGAACTGGCATGGGGAGGTGGCTACGAAGTTAAAACCTTTCTGCAGTTTTTTTTTTTTTTTTTGATAATTCTCAATTTACACATCGTATACAACGACGAGATTTTATCATATTTTTATACAATTCAAACGATTATAATAATATTATAAGATTCTGAGCGAAGCGGATTTTCTCCCCCGCCCCCCTTTCAGTGTTTATCGTCTATGAAACACTTTCGTTTAAAATATAATTTTTTTTTTTTTTTTGTCCAATACTTTTCGGCATAGTGAGAATCCCCCGCGAATTATTACGCGCGGACGGTATTGACGCGTTTTATTTTTCAATTTTCGCTTAAGCGTATTGATAGAAAAAAAAAAAATTTGTGATCCGCCGTCCTATTTATACAGACGTAGTGTGCAGAATTTCGGGGGGGGGGAAATAAAAACTATTGCAATATTATATGGGTAAACGGTACAAAAAAAAAAAAATATAATATTTTCTAAACGCGAGATTCGCTTCGCAAAATCGTTTTTTTTTTTCGAATGATTTTTTTTCTTTTAAAAAATTCAGAAAATAATATAATACGGTTTTTAAAAGTTTCCGTTTATCTGTCTTTGAATATTTATCGTAAACGAATATATATATATATATATTAATAACTGTATATAAATAACTGAAGGGATATTTATAATAGTGTTCTTAATTTTTTTTTTTTTTTTTTTCTTAAACATTCGATAATTTAATCCCCCTTACAGCGCAATAATACGCTCTTCGCATATACATATCCAAAAACGAAATATCCTGCGCATAATATTATTTTCTTCTTCCGTACGCGGTGTGGGGGGGGGAAGGGACGGACGCGTTGAAATCGATTTTATCTCTACACAAATCCTGTGCTATACAGCGCGCGCGATGTTCATAATAACCATTATATTTATTGCAAAAAACGACGTGTACGCGCGTGCAGCGAACGAATTACGTACACATATATTGTTATAATGATAAATCGATGTAACAATTATTATTTTCATTCTTTATATAACCGAGTAATGTGTTGAAAAATTCCAAAAATCCGTAAACAAATTCTTTGTGAATTAATATTGACGGGAACGATATTTTTTTTTTCTTTCAAAATTCTTTATTCGTCCGTTATGTATTATCTTTTCGCTCGTTATATATACTATATGTATATATAATAAATATATCTAAATATAGTCAATTTTCGTGTTGGATAAAACGGTAATTTTCTCTTATCTATACGCGCCTATGCTTATGTAAAAAAAAAAAAACACGTTTTTGTGCCGGTCGATTTTTTTTCCTTCTCGCACTAACCGCCGTCAACTTGTTGAATCGACAAAAAAAAAAAAAAAAACTATAATATTATCTTCTCGTCGCGCGCGTATTATATAGTGTCAATTTGAGCTACAGCGGTGTTCAGTTGTCGTTCATTGCTGCTGCTGCTGCGAGTAGGTGTTGTTGTTCACAAAGATACAAAAATATCCCGCGATTTCTATATTATAATATTATATTTGCGGAGGATGTAATTACTCGGGCAGACGGCCGCGGTAATAATATGTGATGAATTCGTTTGGAATAAACCGTTTATTGGACGGTTTGTGTATTAGAACAACTCTAGACGCGCACCACTCGTATAGTTTTTTTTTTTTTTGCTTTGACGTTTTATATTTCCATTATTATTATTATTATTATACACTGTGTTCGCTATTTATTAATTGTCGAGAAATCGTGTTTACCTATAATTATAAATATTTCTTACCGATTTTATCGAAATGTAATTTTGAGAAAATCATTTCTGATGTGTGTGTGTGTGTATAAATATATACGCGTATGTCGCGTGTGTGTGTGCAACAGTCGTATAATAAAAACATAATCGACAATTTCTAATTCTTCGTTAAATTATAAATATTAGTGTATTTACATAACGAGCGGATATATATATATATATATGTTTACGTTTATCCGTAATATCTTTATAAACGATTTTGAATATTATTATTTGATTTATTCGCTTTAAATATTGTATATCTGTGTATAATTTATTGCTGCATTATTGATCACAAACACACATCGAATACTTTTTGTTCTTTCCAAGTAATATAAAAATTATCACCCTACACGTCGTAAACTAACTGCTGTTGTTGTGTTCGTTAATCCGTTAAAATATACAATATGACATAAAAATCTAAAATTATATCTTATCGAATTAAAATTTTTATCTACTCTGCTGCAGTATACTCGTATATACAATATACATATACGAGTATTTATATATATATATATATGAATAAACACGAGTTCGAACTAGTGTAATAATTTAGTTTATACGGCTAACGGAAAACTAGTGAACGTTGATTTATGGGTGGTGGCGGGGGAAGTGGATAAATCGTATATTTTCGTAATTAATGCGTTGACTATTTAACAAATAATTTTTTTCGCAGCATTAATATATGTTGATATATTACGATCAATAGCCATGTTTCGTTTCACTCGCTCCGAAGCTTTTTATGTTATATAAAACGCTGCCGGGTTCTCTTTTTTTTCTTTTTTCATTCTCTCCTTTTTTTTTTTTCATTTTGTCTCGCCGCTTTTGGGTTTCAAAGTCGTCTTCGACGTGTGGTGGACAGAGAGAGAGAGAGAGAGAGGTGATATTACATTAAAATATTCCCCCGGCCGTGTGCAGTGTGCGCACCGAAAGCTCCCTAGCTGCTGCAAAAAAAGACCACTGCTGATGCTGTATATGTATATACAGAGTGATATAATGCGTATGTATATATATACGAATGGGTGGGGGGCAGTGCGTAGCGTAAAACTTTTGTGTTTAATTCTACGGACGAAACTCGGTCGATTTGCCAATGACAATAATATATGCTAATCGCGTTCCTCGGCGGAGTTGTTCGAAACCCGCGGATTTTCGCTTCATTTGTATGATAATATACACATCGCGTGTCGAGCGGGGAAATTATTTCTATCGCGAATGGCTAAAAAGACCCAATTATATGTGTGTATACAGCGCTACAGTAGTTCAAAGGCTTCGGTTCTCCCGAAACGTCAGATTTTTCTTAAATTATACACGCACTGTCCGTAATATCGCGCGACGGTATAATATTATAATATCGTAGTTTATTAAAATTGTTTTTACGACTGCGAGAAATATTGATAAATGGACATTGAAATGTATACGTTTCAAATGGTGGTGGTTAAACAAAAAGACCGTTATCAGATGTGCATATCATCGGCTAAATTGTGTTGTTATAGTCCTCGGTTTTGAAAACGTTGTCTCTCCCTCTTTACGTCACTATAACATATAATACATTCACACAATATGATTGTTGTTGTAACGTTTTGGTTTTTTTTCTCGCGTGTTTCAGTTTGCAGGAGTTGCATCGTTTTACACTTGGACAAGAAGAGTTATTGCCCGATATGCCGAGAAAACATACATAACAGCAAAGCCCTCAAGTGAGTTAAACGTTATTTATATATTATTATTATTATTATTATTATTATAATGTATATACGCACAAATCGATATATCTGCACGCGCGTTCTCTTTCGTTTTTTCGCCCGCGCGCGCGATAAATTACGAGACAAGCGTCCTACGGTGTTGTGACGAAATATTTTCTCGTATCGCAGTTAGTAGTGACGCACACTCGCGACGTTCTTACGAATATATATTTTTATAATGCGAGTTTTGAACGAGGAGAACTTTTGGTTTTCGGGGAAAAAACGCGAAACGTAAACGTTACGTTCCGGTGAAAATTACGATTGAAAACGGTCAAGTCTATTACGATCGTATACGTGTGTAAATATCACGAATAAAAACCGCCGCCGAGGTATACGTTTATTTAATTTTTTGTGTTTGCTTTTCTTCGTGTTTTTGTCGAGCCTCGTCGTATTATCATCATACAAATATGCAACGTGTGCGACTGATCGAGTTCAACAGCTATATTTGCTCCGATGTTTTTTTCATTACGTTTATCATTTATATTCAGAGATGCGCATTAGGTTAATAATCTAACACCGTAATTTAATAACGAGGAGCCCGCCGTCACAAGCCGTCAGTATATGCGCGTATAGTTTCCTAAACCGTTTTTTTTTTTTTTTTAAAGTTTTATCGTGGCACGTTAATAGGTTGTATACACGTATATTTAATTGATTTTATAACGTATATATTTTAATTAATATTACGTGAACAATTTTTGCCCCTCCAAATTTCTTACTGCATACAAAATATTTTTAAACGCGTTATTTAATCAATACATATAAATATATATGTTATGTATACGCACTTATTAATTGTATAAATAAAATAAAACTATTACGCGGCGTATATAATGTACTGTGTACGGGCTGTGCTCGGGTTATGTGTGTATATATTCACCGCGGTTAATATCGTTTTATTTTCGAATGTTTTCGAAATGAATAAATACGTGTGAGACCGTCTGAGAGAGAGAGAGAGAGAGAGAGTGGTCGTCGTAGCCTCAACGCGCAAGTGGGAAAAAACTGATATAATGTCGTAGTCATAATAATAATGATAATAATAATAATAATAATAATAATAATAATAATAATAATAATAATAGAGTCTACGACGAGACAACACCACATTGGTTTGGGGTGGTCCTCGTGAATTGTATCCAGCAGAGTAGACGAGAAAAGTTTTAATGGTTTTAAGGAAGGCCGCTGTGGTGTGCACAACACTCTTAAGGAAATCACTTGGATAACAACCGTTCACAATATGACAAGTGGGGTATCGTGCGAAAAAAAAAACTTTACGATAATCTATGAAATATACACACGCAACTATATATAATACCGCCTTGGAATATTAAACGTACGCGCTTTGTTTTTTGCCAACACCGCGTCCACATATACTTTCTAATATATGAAATACGAATTATATTATTATTATTATTATTATTATACTTGAGCTGTATGCATAAAATGCAAAATATTTTCACGTCCAATCGACAGTGTTTATACGTTTTCATAATTATATTCGTGTATTTGTATTTGTTTACACGATATTTGATATACACATATTCGCATTGTAAATACTCGAAATTGTTGATTTTTTAATTTTCACGTTATTATTAATGACCTGTGCTTTGATTTGCAGTCCGGCGTCTTTTTTTTTTTTTTGTAAAGTTATGAATGAAGTGGGGCAAAATAATTTTTCATACTCGCCACCCATTCACCTTTTTAGTATGTATTGTATATGAGATCAATCGCGTGTAACCAACATTTTATCTTATGGAACGGAGCCCATTTTAAGAACTTAAAAACATTCAGATTTTTTTTATTCATACTCTTGGATCAGAGCTCAATGTTGATCGTTTTTGTAGAAGTTGAAATTATTGTTAAAATTTTTGTTTTCGCGTTTTTACTTTGTTAATTTACATAACTATACGATGTTATTGTAAGACCAGTAGATAATCGAATTGAGATTATTATTACTCCTTTTCTCGCGTCCTTTACAATGTTGGAGAATTTTAATAAAAAAAAAAATACGTATAAAAACATTAAAAACCAAAATTGAAGGTAAAATAATTATTATGTAAAGTTATATAATACCAATACTATATCACTGCAAAAGGACAAAACAAATATATGAGGTTTTATAAGTAGCTGGCAATGAATGAAATGGAGGATAATCCGCGCCAGATGATGATGGTGTACTAATATAGTAAAGCTGAAGAGTTTGTTTGAACGCGCTAATTTCTGGATGTCTACCGGGGTCGGGTTTGAAAGATTCTTTTTGCATTTGACAGTCCAATTATTGCGAAAGGTTATTTAACCTCACGCTACGGCTTTTAAGAGCCGAGCAATAAGAAGAAGAAAAAAATAGTCGAAAAGAACGCTAAACGAAAACGAAGTAATAGCCCGTGGACGGTGTATCGACAATGTCGACAATGACGAAATAGGTTTTAAAAAGTTAATGGAAGTTTTATTGGTCAGTCCATAGGTCGACGTATGTTCGTTCACCTTAGCTGAGTTTAAAAGGTTATTATTATTGTTAGTATATATTTTTATTCGTCCACCCGCGATTACTGAATAACGAATTAAAAACCTGCGGTAATTTTAAAATATTGTAAAATACGCTTTAAAAAGTGTAAAATGTCGATGAATACGTGCTTTAAAAAATATTCGGTGTGTTTAATGGCATCATCGTGGAACGTATTTCGTGCTTACGTATTATAATAATAATACATAGTGTATGGGTTGACCAGAAACTTTGTTCTCCGTTTTATAATTACGTTGTGTTCCTACCGGATCGAAAACTCCATTCTGTATTATATTTTGTACGTCTTTTTTCTGATTTATATATATATATATATATTGATACAAAATCACGACGGTATAGCGTACGATTTTTTTTTTTTTTTAAATCTTTAAAATTAGAATGAATTTCTATTTTATTTGAGCGTATATTTCGAATATCCACGCGTATTGTTATTCCCTGGAATTATATAAAACAGCAAGTCTTTTTTTTTACGTACCGAGTTTCTGACGACACTATTGAAATATTTCACGAATTTTTTTTTTTTTTTTTTGTTTCACAGAGTCTTTCCAAATACTTCTTCCTACACCGCTTGCGGTCAAATATTTTCACCAGAGCAAGGAGAGTGGGAAAGGAGTGTTTTTTTATCTAAATGTTACGGTTTTTCGACGAGGCGTTTCAACGATTTTACGATTTTCTTTTTTTTCCCCCCGTGAATAATTACATTTTCGTTCAAAACTGCGCACGAGTAAAACCGGCCGGGGGGAGTAGTTACGCGCGTTCAAAGAGTGGACCATATAAAACGCGACGACGCGGTTCGCCCGACGAAACATTGTAGTAGAGCATGGCGCGGGGGTGGGTGGTAAAAAATCAAGCACCAAATACTACACGGTATTTCGCAATGAAGTTTTTATGGTAAAAGAAAGTTTTACAATATCGCGAGTGTTATAATAAATAAATTGCACGGGCATATTTTTATGTAAATTTCAAATTTTATAAATCTATATTAATGAAAAAAAAAAATGATAAAGATGTCGCAATGATACGTTTTGTATTCAAACAATAATAATAGTAATAATAATGAACTGTATGAGTTACAATTTTTGAAAATCGTTGTGTTTTCTAGAGTCCTCCGCGGGCGACTTTTTGCTACGGACGTGCCCTGCATAATTTGTTACAGCATATTTACAATATTCATATATTATTATTATTATTATATCATTCGACATTTCAAATATCCGTTCCTGCGGCGTTTGTCGATAATATATAAAATATTATTTACACGAATTTTTTTTTTTTTTATTCTCACTGCCGACTCGCGGTCTGCACTGTACGGACGAGATTTTTTTTTCTCTCTCAAAAAGGCGATTTCAGTCCGCGCGTATATTTTCAACTTTTATTCGACAAACGAAAAACGTTTTTTTTTTTGCGTATGTAATTAAAATAACGAAGCAAAAAAAAAACGCGACGAAATGAGGAGGGGAGGTAGGTAAAAATGGTGAAGAAATAAATATACTTTTACATTTTGAACGGAACGGAGGAATGTATTGGTTTTACAATTATATGTTTTTTTTTTGTTTTTTTTTTATGTCTGTACGTAAAAGATTTTCAAAAAAGTGTTGTGTTAATCATAGTCGGTTTCCGGCAACAAATCGCAACTAGTGACGGAGGTGATTTTTCGATTTTTTTCAAAAGCGCTTTTAAAGAAAAATGAGAAAATACTCAAAAAATAAGGTGAAAAAATTGCGTAAAAACGCCATTTCGTCGAAATCGATTATCATCGTTGTTTGAAACTAACGGTTATAGAAAGTGGAAATATTCGTTAAACATGTAATAACGCTTTATATCGAGGATAAAGAAAAATTTTCAAAAGATATATCTTTAAACTTCGAGCTATTTATGTAGATTTCGAGATATTCAATTGATAGAAAGAAGTAATTTTTATTAGGGTTAAACGCATTTAAAATAAATATCGGACGTACGCGTTACTTCGCAACTGTAGTATAGTATATTGAAAAACAATCGCGAAAATCACAATTTTCTGTTTTCGACAAATTATAAACACGTGTAAACGACAATTTAAACATTTTCAACTACCTAGATTTTGTATTGTAAGAAATTGTAATATATATTAAAACGTAGTGTGTTAATCGTACATATCGTGTCTTCTATATTATTATTATTATTATTATTATTATTATTATTATTAAATAGCATTGCACCCGAAGTTCCGCTCTGAATCGTTTTGTCGAATTTACGTGATAACAACAAAACTCTTTTACTAAAATGTTTATCCGCGTGATTCACACTACACGGGCATTTAATTCGTCTCCGTCTTACGATCAATTGCATAGCGAAATAATAATTGTCTCTCGTCGCAATTGAAATGCTACGACGGAATGCTGCAACAAACATAAATTATTATGTGCCATTTAATAAACGACGAGAAAATTGTCAACGTGTTTCATTGTCGGAATTAAGATTTTCCAAATAACTTGTTTTATTATTTTTCTATTTTACGCAATTGTGAATTCTATACCGAATATGGGTAAAACAAAAAAAATGTTTAATGCCGATTTTTTTTTTTTTGTCAATATGATATTTTCAATAATCAGTTTCCAACAAAACACACACACGGAGAAGACGCATAATAACCGTGGTCGGTGTACAATTCTGTTCCGAAGTTCTTTTAAAATCACACCACAACATTTGAATTGCGAAACGAATGACATTTTCTCTTATATATTACCAATAATAATAATAATAATAATAATAATAATAATAATAATACGACGACGACAGACGGAGAGAGACGACAAGTGTACGACGGGTGTGTGTGTGTGTGTAGCGTCCTTTTTGACCATCGCAACACTCCGGCGGCTCGTTATATATTTCTTTTTTTTTTTTATTTATCTATAAAAACGAGTTACGGAGGAACGTCTCATATAGACGCGCGTAAAGAAACCTCCCACCACCGTCGCCCTGCCGTGTGTGCGGCGCGCTCGCCACGCCGTGATTTCACGGTAATGTCGCGCGCGGCTGCTACTACTACTACTACTACTACACTGGCTACAACAGCCGCCGCCGCCGCTGGGCTTTTCTCGCGGGAAAAGTGTTACGGTACGGTGAACGAGTGCGCGTGTGCCGTGTGTGTCGCTGTACTCGTTTTAGTGTGTTGGCGGCGAACGGTACAACGCGAACACACACACACACACACACGCGGCGCGCGGGCCGAATCGGCGACGGAGTTTCCCTATAACAACGCGCTACGGCGGCGCCCGTGTCAATGGCCTCTCTCTCTAACTCACCGTCTCTCTCTCTCTCTCTCTCACTCTGTTTCTTTTGCGCGCGCGCGCGCTCGCTCTCTTTCGGCGCTGTTGCCGTGCGGTGTTCGTGCCCGGCGGTTACGAGTCGGCACCGCGAGCCGCCGCGACGATGGTTTTCGTGTCGCGCGTATAGTAAAATGAAACTGAAATATAGACACACAAAAAAAAAAAAAAAAAACTAAATCGGGGCCGACGCGAAAAATAACGGAGCGCGGCGGCGCTATACTTTCGAAATCGAATTCGTTGATCATCTTATGCGGCATAATGATTTTCTTATTCATATAACGCATCCGGGGGAAAAAATAATGGGGGACGAAGACGGAAAACCTAATAATTGTTTTCATGATGCGAAAGAGAATACGGACTGTGCACCGCATCTATACCGACAACTAAAGGAAGCAGCGAAAAACACGCGCGGCCGCCAAATCGACAAAGCGTTTTAAAATGATGCACTGACTGACTGTGTGTGTGTGTGTGTGTGCACGACGATCGGAATTATATACGTGTGTGTGTTTTTAGCCGAGTCTCTTTCGTCGTACGCGCGTTTTGGAACTGAGCGACGACGAAAACAAAATGGTGTCGTACTCGCCGGGAAAAAAAATTCACCTTTCCCCGCGTATTAAAAACCGTACGAGGAGGAGGCACTGCCGAATAAAAAAACAAACTAAAAGTTTATACGGAATTCGGATAGAAATTTATTTTCTTTAAAATTTATAATACACGTATAATGTATCGGTTAAAAGTGATTTGCTAGGGTTCTTTGAAGAACGTTAAGGTTTTTTTTTTTTTTCTACCATTCCGCCGCGTGCTCAAAGGGTGATGGGTGTTTGGACATCAGCTACCCTCCCGCCTCAATCGTCGATCGTTCTTGTAAAACCCAATCCAATGACCGAAATGTATTTTAATTATTATAATTACGACATACGAACGTATGAAATGAATTTATTGCGAAAATAAAAAATAAACGCCAATAACAAGGAAATATTCAATGAAACGTTTGAGTTTAAATCCTTTGGTTTTTGATAATGTAATGTAATATATTTTCGTTTCAAAATTACTCGCAATGTGTTTTTAATGTAGTTTAAAAGAAAACTATATATGTGTATAAATGGTTTTTAATCGCACGATAAAATTGAGAAATGTATGGGGCTCTGTAATACCCAATACGCCTATTGAACCTATTACGTTAAATGAAGTCGCATGAAAAGTTTGATGAATACGCACGCTTTGGATCGCTTATAATATGTATTGCACGAACGTTGAGAACCGCTGTTCTATTATATAGCTGATCTTTTTCATCGCCAGTTGTTGTTCATTGTTCAACACTCGATGTCTGCTGCAGATCCACATTTTCTCGCGTTAGTTTCAACCGTCGCCTCCGTCCGAGAAAAGCTTCATTTCGATTTTTCAAATTCAAAAGCTGCGTTTTCGTCGAATAAAAAGTAACAAAAAAAAAAAAGAAGAAAATAGAGCGCAGGCCGTGATTTTATATAATCACCGACAAATACATGTATAATAATTTAAAAGCAAAAACGCCGGATTACCTACCGAGTACTGTAATTTTTTACTCCAGTATACCGGGTTTTATACCGCAACATAATAATTGTACTGTGGTTTTTGAGACTGCGCGTTGTCCTCGTCTTTTTTATATCCGAAAGGCTGCGGTGTACACGAAAATGCATATGTATATATAACGATATAACGTGTTGAACGAATCGTATAAAACGTGCCCTTTTCGCGGAGTGATATATTGGTTTTACAAGTAAGGGATAACGAAAGAGATTGTTTCGAAAATCCAACGGTATTTTCGTAGAGAACTTACAGCGCCTCGTATTATATATATATATATATATATATATATAAACAAATTTTGGAATTTAAATTTTTTATTGCCAAATATTCATAGAATATTCTTACGCGATTTATTAAAAAAATATATATATATATGTGTCGCTGTGAAATTAAGTATATTTAGAAGAAGAAGAAGAAAAGAAAAAACAGAGACGTTTTCGCTTTGAATTTAGTATGACATAATATTTATGGGTAGCTGCTGCAGTAGTGTGTTTAAATGCAACCCAAATGTCACGATTAAAAAGTTAGAAACGATTTTATGTTTTTTTTTTTCATCGACTGTTATTTTTAGCTCGGCGTTGGACAGCAATAAAAATTTGGCCTGGAGATCTGAACGTCAGTGCATTTGATTACTTAAAAATAAATAAAATGTCTTTATTTTATTTTTATACCGAATTCATCTAAAATTCAAAACAATGTTACGTCTATAGAGCACCCCGCGGATATTTGTACACGCGAACGCTATTATTATTATTATTATTATTATTATTTCTGTTCTATCGTTACGTATATTTATGCTACGTACGCGATATATTTTAAACTGATATTCATGTCAGTGTATTTATGTAAAAAAAAAATTTCAACGCATACGTATTGATTTGTAAACTCTTCGTTAATAGTTTTTTATTTATTTTTTCATAGATTATTGGTAACGTATAATATTGTAATATTATTACTCTTCGATTTTATTGAATATATAATTATTTTCATTTGCATGTTTTTCAAAGTTATTTTTAGGTATACTTTTTTTTTTGTTTATGCATATAAATTCGTATTAATAATCCACGTAAAATCCATGGAAATATACCACAATATGTGCTCTTATAAGTATGCGGAAACGCGTTTTTCAAAAGCTATGTAATTCTTTAAAATATACGTGTGTATTTACGTGACGTTTTCGATTTTCCGAAAAAATCATCCGTTACATATATGAAAAATCGTTTAAGAAGTATAGAAATATATCAAATCGTTCGAACCGCGCGGCTTAAATTTGATATATTTTTTAACACTTTCCCATATACAAATGTTATACGTGTAAAATAAAATTCATTCCGTTTTGGACGTTTCTGCGTATTTTTTTTTTTTTTTTCATCGCATTTGATTAATATTATACATATTATAATATTATAAATAATTAATCGTATCATAATAATAATAATAATAATAATAATTGATCGTATTATTAATTTTGGCAGGACACAATCTAATTAACAAGATTATTTTTTCAATCTCAACACATGAATTTCATCACTACAATAATAAATATGATTGTCGTTTTTCTTCGGGCGCGTCTACTGCAGAAACGCACGACGTTCGGACCACTCTGTATATATACATATATATATATATATGAATGCGTATATATTTTTAATATAAATACGCTTGAATGGGGAGTATGTGTGTGTATTTGAGAGAAAACAACAATAAAATTTCGTTGTAAAACGGCGACGCGATTTTCTTCTTTTTTCGCCGTCGTCGTCTCGCCGCGGCCCAATCCGGTTCCGTAATACACACCACACCGCGCACGAAATCTCGCGAAAGTAATACACCCGTCTCTGTATACGCGTTTCTCTACATGCAGTGTTGCGTATAACATATTATATTGCGTTATTAGTTTCTTAGTCGTTATTGGTATAATATATTCCCCCGTGTACGTTAAATTGTTTCGAAAAAAGAAAAAGGAAATGTTTGTACACGTTATCGTTTCGTTCGCCCTGGCGCAAACGAAATAATAGTAATAATAAAAATGCTCGGACACAAAAAAAAAAAAAAAAAAATCGTAAATTAAACGGAAAGAAAATAACAGTGAAATCTGTATTTATAAATTTAAATCTATATCGTTTTCTACTATCTCACCAACGTACTGCCAACGATCGACGATCCTAATGTATAGTAGTAGTGGTGCGCGATAAGAAATTCGAAAACAGATCTGAATTCGTCGTGAATTTCACTATGAAATGGCTTCTATTTTTATTTTAAATTTATTCAATTAATAATTCCCAATGATTTATTAGTAAAAAAAAATCGAAAATGACATCGATTTCAAGTATACTTTAAAATCCGTTTTCATATTTCATATCGCACCGCTAGATCGTTCGCGATACGTTATCTATAGCCTATTTTGTGTGTACGTTTCGTGTGTAAAAGAGAAAACCTGTGGCCGCCCGCTTTCTCAATCCCCCTAATGAATTATTTTTCGTTTCATTAAATTTTGAGAGCGCGCGCGCGTGCATTTCTATACGTTGCACACGAGATTCTTGTAAACATTATTTATATCTCGTGTACATATGTATATACGATATAAAATCTCAATCGAACGAAATTCATATTATGCTTATTAACCACATGATGGGTTCGATACATCGGATAGGCATAATTTGTTTATATCGTACTCGCAAAAAAAAAAAATATATAATTTTATATAATAACCGAATTATTGTGTCGAGTAGATGTTGTAAAAATGCGTACAACGTATTAAAAAAAAAAAAAGAAAAGAAATATGCAAATTTCAAATATTATATGGTTACGAATAAATTGTACGGTTTAATAGTAGTAACAGCATCTCCCTTGCAGGAGGGGACTCTCGAGTTCATGTAAAAATGCTCAGCGAACTATTGATACGGAAAAATCTTTAGTTTCTGGATTTCAACCCCCGGCTATATTTCAATCCCTTTTCACCCCGTTTATTCGAGTTTCACACTCCCTTTGCTCGACGTACTTTTAAGAGAGAGAGAGTGTGTGTGTGTGTGAGAAAACTTAGAAATCTCGTGAATTATTTGGTGATATTTTATACTATAATGGGGCGGTTGTCGAAGAACGAAATAATATTGTTTTTACTATTAAACGAAATGCCGTATCACTGCGCGTAGAGTCGCGCATTACTTGGACGGTGAATTTATATAGTTAAAAAAAAAAAAGTGTTTTATTTTTTTTCGGAATATGATCTCCACCGAATACTAGACCGATTTCGATCAAAAAATATGTTTCGGATTTTATTGTTTCTTGAACGTTTGATGACCGAGCTTACCGAGCTGACATAAAATTTAATTTATATTTCGTTTGTTTAAACCGCGTGCGCGACATGTCGCGTGCTCTACGACATCGAATTCGTCGTACTTAAAAATGTAACAAAATGTGCTCGGAGACGAAATTTTATTTTTTTGATTTTTTTCAATAGTAATTTCGAAAATTTCCAATACACGTGTAATGCGTGTACAAGAACCCCCTTCTCGTACTATTTTATTATATTTTTACAATACACGCGTGTATATATTTTCGTCGAAACTCTCTCTCTCTCTCTCTCTTTCTGCTGCGTGTTTTACGTTTCTTTTTTCCCCCATCTCCCCGTAGTGTTGTTCGACGCAATAATATTCATTTTTCTGTATACGCCTGAAACGTTGTATAACATATACATAAACACGAGACGTATACGCGCATGCATTAAAATAATAATATTATTATTATTAAATATAACGTATTGAAAACGATCTTGGAATTCACGACTCCGCTTGTATAATAATAATTTTATATTGCGGCTTCTCTCTAACGGGCGGATTCTCGCCCAATTAATTTTCGTTTGACACGCGCGCGCATTGTAAAACGTCGTCTGCGGCGGCGGCGGCCCCTTCTTGTATCAGTTTGTCGGCGGGACACCCGTCGCGCGCGCGCGTACCACCGCCGAATTCATTATACGCGTATACTCGTAGTGTGTGTGTGTGTGTGTAATGCGAAAAAGAACGAGAAAACCGAGAGGGGAAAAAAATAACGATGGATTTTAGTTTTTCGCAAAAATATATTTATTATGTACTGGAAAAACGCGGTACGAGCCGACGACGAATATTTTTAAAGAAAATTAAATGAAAAAAAATCGAATATCGTAACAAATGTAATGTAATAATTATTGTTATGGGCGAAAAAGCGGCACTTATTTTTCATATATATATGTATAATTATTAATGCGGAAATTCTCTCAAACTATCTTATGGCATACACGATTCGTTTTTCGATATATATATTTTTTTTTTTTATTATTTATTTATAAACGGACGGGTAAAATAAATATCAACAATAATTTATGTATTTATAAAAACACGATTTATTTATTGTGGTTTATTAGTAGTGCTGCCGCTCGCTGCACATGTAATTCGTCATTATTGTTGATAAATACGCCGCTATATGTAATTGTGACAGCGCGCGATCGAAAATCCAAATTCACGGTTATGCGGAAGAATTGGTGGTAACCGCGGTTCCGTATGACTCTAGCGAAAAAAAAAGAAAAAAAAACGTAGTTGGATAGGAATTTTTCGTCGAAAATGTTATCGAAACTCCGCAAGTTCGGGTGAACTTCTGGCAGTGTAATGTATTAATCAACGACGAAATATCCGATATGGATTTTTCGCTCTCTCCTCGGTACATGTCTCGAGAGGACGCCGTTGCGCGAAACGAAACGAAACCGCCGTGCTGCAACGGCCGAGAGAACAACAGGCAGCGAACGTTAAAAAATCCAAATGTTTACGATGAAAACATCAAATTTTCGCGCAAAATAATTCGCAATATCTATCGTCCGCGTACTTTGACGAAGCTGCAGTTTTTTTTCTAATTCCTTATAAAAAGTTATACGATTAAAAAAAAAATCGTGTTTTTTTTTTCAAAATGCCGCCCACTTATTATGAATTAAATATATTTAAAAAAACGGCTATGAAACAATAATTGTAATATTATTGTAATGTGTACAATTGTGATGAATTTTACAATTTTGATGAAAACCGTAGGAGTGTCCTGTTCTAAAACGGAAAAAAAAAATTCCAAATACAAGGTCGGGGAGGGAGATCGTGATGTGTGTAAGTCCTTTGTACGACAATCGTTTCGAAAATAATGACATTCTCATACGTCGTAAGTTATTGTGGTATATATATTTTTTTTTTAAATTCATCACACGTTTTTTTACACAACGAAACCGCATACCTATATTATGTATACGAGAATATTATATTTTATGCGTATCTACGCGAACAAAAAATTGTACGTATTATTATTGTGTTATATCGCGGCGCATGCTCTCCTCGTTTCAACGTCATCATAACGGCGTTGTCGTCGTTTTGTTTGTGAAGAAACTGTTACAATATGTTTATCGTTGTTCTTTGCTCGGAGGCTGTACCGTATTATGTATTATGCACGCGCGCGCCCGCGTCCCTTTCAATAATTATTATTCCTCGCGGACATATTACAACATAATATCTGGGGGGGGGGGGAGGGAGGGAAAACGAAGTCGACTTTTCCTCCTCCCTTCCCCCTATCGTTTATACGGGTTTTTGTAGCAAGTTAAAAAAAAAAAAAGTGATCCGGAGGATTCAGACGGAAGGACTCGAGGATATTTTTATATATATATATATACCGGTGAAAATGCAGGGTTTATAGTTTACGTGATGGTTTTTCTTTGAAAGTTCATACTATGCATATAACGTCTAAAAGTTGACGGCGGTGCCCAAGGGTTGTACATATAATATAAAAAGTCAACGCGCGCGGTTTTGAAATACAAAAAAAACAAAACCCAACTTATTTTATAATGCGTACACACACTAACCCGTGATAAAATTATAATACGTAGCTCGGTCGTGAAAAGAGAAGTTCTTAAGTAATTGAGTTTCGGAAGAAAAAGAAAAATTTTGTTTTTTGATAATATCAGACGAGAGTCGTTTTGTTTAATGTACGACGTATTACTCATTACGCGTGGAATATTAATGTTAAAAAAGAAAAAGAAAACGGTGCGTGTGTATATTTTCTTTTCTATTTCTTAAATATACGTAAAAAGTAATTTTAATTGTTTTCCGCGCCCCTAGACGTTTATAATTTTATTATTATATATATATACGTACGTCAAAATATGTGCAAATAACTTTTAACGGTTATTATTCGATACAAATCCGATGACGACTATATTATAATAATCGGCGACGATAACACAATGAACTATTTATTTATTGTAATATATACAAATCATTTATGTCATCTCTCTATCAATTCGCAATAAATATATCGAAACACGCATATCTAACCACTACACGTCGTTTCTGGTTACGCGAACGAAATTAATATTTTCTTTTTTTTTTTTTGATAAATCTCGAATATATATATATATATATAATATATATCACGTGTACCACTATACATTATAGGCAGAGTTATTGTGCAATTTAAAAATCAATTATACAAAAAAAAAATACGAATTCGCGTTATATTATTATTATTATTATACATTCGTGTGTGTGATAACTATTGTTTACGGGTGGAATTTAACCGAGATCAATAAGACGATGATTATTATATTTGCACGGGCTGGGAGGAGGAAAAAAAAACAAAATTAATGACGCGATATAAAAATTATTTCTTCGTCGTTACAGGCCCGACAAAGCGTTACAAGACATCGTGTACAAATTAGTCCCGGGGCTGTTTCATTCGGAAATGAAACGCAGACAAGAATTCTATCAAAAACATCTTCACAGAGGTATGTTATATAATATACATTTAATATTATGTGTAATTTTTTTTTTTTGTCGTTTCCAAAACGCGTAATTTTACATTATATTTCGTTTTTGTGTTCGCAGACATGCACTTACATCCGGAATCTCGCGGCATAAGCGTCGACCGTCTCGTGTACACAGCTGAAGAATTAATTAGTCTGTCGTTGGAGTATTACGACAAGTACGTATATACGGATATTCAACCAACCGATCGATATAATGTTAATTAAACGCTATTGAACGAACAGATGGTGTATATATCCGTGTATAATATAACACCGTTACGAATGAACGTGTACACGTAACCGGTAAAATCGTGTATGAAATGCGATAAAAAAAACGGCGGCGAAATTTATGAACCTCGTCTGCCCGAATATACGCTTAGTTTCCCCGCGCCCCTTATGTGTTTTACACTGTAAATTCCAGTGGTGTGCGCGGTGGACAGAGGCACAGTGTTCGTGTACCTGTGATCTGTATTTGTAAAAACCAGTGGCGCACCCAGGATTTTTTCAAAGGGGGGGGTGTCTAAAAAACTACATTATGAAAAACAAAACTTTTAATAGATAATCCGTATCTTTATATCACTCGACACACTCAATATCACACAACGTAGAAAAACAGTGTTGCACTTATTATATTAATATAATTTATAATCAATAGATTGTTAACACCTGGTGTTATCGTATGCGAAATTTTAACAGAAAAATATGAAAGTTGTATCAGAATTTGGATTTTCATCTATAAATGTAATACTATTGCACTAGTCAAGGAAGGGGGGGGGTCCGGACCCGGAGTTCATCCCCTTGGGCGCGCCACTGGTAAAAAGTACACATTTTATGGGATATGGGGAAAAAAAAACTCTTGGATTCCCTTGTTGTCTCCCTTCGTCGCATTTACCCCGGAGGGGGGTGGGGGTTTGTGTGAAATTCCATATCATTATGAATCACATAAAAATAAAAACTGTATCTACTTCGTTCGTCTTGCGAAAATCTTCGTCACTGGTGGTTTTACAAATCGGATTCTCGTCGAATACATTATAACGTTACTGTGCGCGTTACGTTATTTTCCGGTCGATTTTCTTTTTTTTTTTTGTCCTCTTCGTGCGTACACACACACACCAGAAGCTACAGGTGTTCTTCGGTGCAGAGCCCATATGCTGCGTCGGATTCGGACTGGAAAAAAGACAGGGAGGAGATGGGGGAGAGCGCGAGAAAGAAGCCCTGAAATTCGTTTTCCCCGCGCGTTCTCGTAACATTATACATATCGATCAGGGCCCAGCAGCAGCGGCGAGTAACCAAGGTTACCGCGACGGGCCGGAAAATCGCATTTCTCCGTTGCGCGGAGGAGATGTGATCCTCTGCAGCGGGGAAAACGCGCGCGCGCGCGCATGTGTGTGTAGTCAGAACGCGCAAGGTCAACAACGTCGTTGACAATGAAAACAAAAACCCGATGGTTTTTCTCGCGTTATCTCGTAGAAACATCATCGTAACGTCGCTTACACATTGGATAGGTATTATTATTAGTATTACGTACGTGCGTATTTGAAAGTTTACGAAATTCTACGTACGTTAAAGGATAAGAAAAAGCGCAAAACGGATTGGAATTTTTTCAAACGTACTTATATATATATCAGTAGCGCAGTCCCCGGGTCCAAGCCCCCCGCCCCCCTTGAGTATTTCTAAAGCGAAGAATCGAAAAGGTAATTTCAGTTATCGTCTAATTATATTTTACAGTAGTTAAACACTATTTATTTATTTCAGCGATATAATAGTTTAGTTTTGCCAATGTACAATCCGAAGTGATAATAAATCGTTTAGCGACGACTTCAGAGCGTCGTTTGGACTTTATTTTATAAATAAATATATTTTACATTTTATTATTAACACAAAAAAAAAAAAAAAAATTTTATTTATTATTAACATGATTATTTATGATTACATTTTTTGTATTATAATTTTGGTCCCCCCTCCCTAGGGGTGTTTTCTGGTTGCGCTACTGATATATATATATAATCACTAGATACTATCGTTCAGATATTATCCGAAGTTCGAAAATGTTTTGTTGCGCGTACCGTAAAATACGTTAATTTGATGGTTTTTAATTATAAAAAAAAAAAATATATATTTATTTCGTCAGTGCTCTCGCGTAATACCACCAACCCCTACACCAGCTGCAGCGCAGCTATTATTATTATTATTATTATTATTATTCTTACATATCTCGTTGTATGGACCGTATTGTAATGTAAACAGCTGCGCACGCGTCGTTCAACGTTGCCCCGGCAGACTGTGTGCAGTTGGCGAAAAGAACGGAAAACCTATCGTCGTCGTCGAATATTATTTATTTATTTGTGTTTTTTATACGATTTCGAAACTTTTTATCGCCAGCGTTTCGAGTTGACGGAAACGGCAAAACTCTTACGATATATATATATATATCCACACTAGGAGAGAGAGAGAGAGAGAAATTATTATTGTACGATAATATAGCGACGGCGTATAACGATAAATATATTTGTTATCTCTTTTACATATCATATATTATACAGTCCCCCTCACTCCGGCCGTTATATTTTTCAATATTAGAATCTTAAAATATAACACTGTTGTAGCCTCCGCGCGGTTATAAAACAATATAACGCCGTGTACACTATCCCGGTCCGTAATCGTTTCTTCGACTTCTTATGTACTTTTTTTGTTTTTTTTTTTCGAATGTCTCGCGCTTATATGCGTCTTCCGTGTATTTAACCCGTTTACAACGATCTATAATATCATGTTGATGTATTCCGCATATTATTATTATAATTATTATTATTATTATATATGATTGACAGTTACAATAATACTCGCCGTTCGCCTACCCGTCCGTCCCTGCACGTCCTCCCATCCCACCACCCGGGAATTCTCATTTGAAAAGTGCGGCAGAACACCGCGCGCAGTCTATTGTACATATATATATATATTATAATACGCGCGGTAACGTTTTCAACCCTTCGTCCAATAAATTTCGTCCCTTTATATATATATGTGTGTGTGTGTGTGTATACGTATATATTATTAAATGGCGCGATGAATACGTGTGCGTGCTCCCTGCTCCTCCCATCCCTTTTTCCATATCGCCGCGAACAACAACACTGTTGTTCTGCGCGTATAACGCGTTCGGATGGAATTTCAACGTTTCATAATTCGATTGTCGTATAGCATACGCGAGCTACTTATTATATTTTCACCCCCCCCCCCCCCACAATCCTCTTTCTCACTCACTACCACCACCACCACACACACACACACACACAATCTCCTCGTAACGATTTCGGTAAAAATCCCTCGTGCTGTGCTGACTGCGGCTATACGCCGCGCCGTCCTCGTATAATATATATTTTGTGTATACGCGAACGGCGGCGGGCAGCACTTCTCGTGTCTTTTGTGTGTTTGTGTGTGTGTGTGTGTTTGTGTGTGTGTGGTGTACACGGGCACGCGATATATATATATAACACATGATGTGCGCGCGCCGGCCCCCCCCCCCCGGTATCGTCGTCGTTGCACAGCAGCTGTTTCACAACGCCGCCGCACCCCGGGCCGGTTGCGCGAACCGTGCAGCAGTAGCGCGTTATTTTACCCGTAAACCGTACGCGACCGCGCGTCTTTTTTTTTATAATAATTTTGAAACGACGCCACGGGGTGTGTGTGTGTTTGGAAAATAATTTGAAGAAAAAAAAAACCGCCGTTATAATGAAATCGGGTGTGGTGGTGGTGACACGTACGCGCGGTTCCTCTGACTGCTGCACGGAAATCGAATCCGACGAATAGTAGTAGTAACAGACGTCCCGAAAGAGATTTTTTTTTTTTTACGAGGGAGGAACGGGGGACGTATAATACGTATTCGTTACATTTTAAACGGGGAAAGCTCTTTTGGATTAACGGACGCGTCGATATTAACGGAGATTACATAGAGAGTGTTTTTTTTTTTTTTTTGCGACTCGTGATTTTGGTGCTCCGTATACGAGAAAATCACGTGACCGTTCGTTGGAACGCGCGGTATTCTCGTGTTTTGTTTGTCGTTCTCGTAATACGACAACGAATTGGAGTCTCTCGTATACGACAAACAATTGAGTTTGTTGTCGTTCTCGCGAGTCGCAGAATCGCTTTCTTGTTGTCACATCAGTGACTCGAACCGAATATGCCAATATGCGTTTCGTCTGGCACACGTGTCGGGTGCGTTAACGATCAGTTTTCGATGCGATGAGAGCGTGCAGTGGTGGGTGTTGTTTGAAGCGAAAGTGCCGGTTGGTCGCTTCGCGAAATAATCGAAATTCTCTACTTCCGTCGAGACAACGGCAACACGTATACGAGAGAAGTCCGTGTAGGGAGGAGGAGGTCTCGATGAATCTCAAACGTTTAGGGGGATATAATTCCATTTCGGAGACGAAATTTCACTGTACATGCCGGTATTGAAATACCGTTGCGGTACGTGAACTCGACGTGTTCGAAAAACTTACTACTGAACGTCGTAGAAAATTTCTCGACGATTTTTCCCATTCGCGATTATAGTTGACTGTAGTGTCGAGAATATCCGTAACACGTGTTATACGACTTTCTTTTCTCGGGAACTCGCCTTTCCTATTATCCCCTTCTCGTTTTAAAATGTATCGCTGTAATAATAAGGATTTTTTTTTTTTTTTTTTTTTACTCGTCTTCCTCCTAACAATGTACGAAAATAAAATTCGAATTTTCGTATATATATATATATATTCGTGCGTGTGTTATATAAACATTTTCGTCAACTGTTAACCGCGCGTTAAATTTTTTTTAAATCGCCTCGATTAGAGCATAAAAAACGAATTCAAATCGGTTTTACGAGATTTGTCTTTTCAATCGGCTCCGACTTCCTTTTTTTATGTAACGTGACTGAGAAAAACGCAATGTTTCGACAACGCGTTTCCGAACGCTTTGTGTAGTAAAAATATTTTATATTTTTCACATATTATGTATACACATTGCAGATTAGCATGAAAATACGGGTAAAAAAAAATTAATTTTCTCGATTCGAGTCACAAAAACTGGTAATGTTTGAATTTCACGTGGGGTAAAATGTTGTATAATATACGCAATATAAAACGTGCTCAATGAGGGAGATTCTAGCCCGGAGTGTTGTGTAACATACAAATCTGAGCGCGCGCATATTTCGTATACGTAATAATATTACGGTAGTTAGTATATTTAATTTTAATGAGTTTTGTGTGTGTGTGTGTTACAGAGAATGCGAACAAGAAATGTGGAAAAACGTGACTGACGACAAAGGCTTACACTACATAGTCAGAGTGAGTATATATTATATTACAGCTTGTAAGCTATTTTTTGCACATTTTTTGAAATTATTTTCTCGAAAAAGAATATATTATTTTAAAATATATATACTGGTATTAAAGTGCAGCATCGAAACGTGTCGTCTAACGATATTAAAATATTTTAGTATTATTACATTAGTACTATTACATTTTTTTTTTTTTTTTTTTTTTTATATAGACCGATAAACCACAAAGATGCCTCGTGAGAAAACGTTATTTAAAGTGTCCCGCAGCCGTACGAATGTCTCACCTCAAGAAGTTTATTCGTCTGAAGTACAATCTGAAACCTTCGGATTTTGTAAGCATATCATAATATTTATTACAAGATAATTTTCGTTGTATACAATTTTCTTAGTCCGCATTCTGCGCTTTTGTTTATTTGTAGTCGATTTTGCGAAATCGCGGTGTACCAGACCAAAAAAAAAAAAAAAAAAAAGTGATAAAAACTGAAATTAGAATTTAGCCCGACAATCCTGTAATTCAAAAACTTATAAATTGAATAATTGAGAGTATTTCATTCGAAATAGGCTCTTTTATTCGATTTTTTTTTTTATGTGAAAGGCCTATATTGTCTTCTTATTCTCCAATTAACTCATTCTATATACTTACGCGTTCCGTTTTTTTTTTTTTATAACTATAAATAACCCATTTTTTCTAACGCGTAAGAAAGTGACACGCGTTAAATTACTTTATTTTCGTGTGTAATTCCATTTCGTTCCGTGTAGAATGTCGCACGGTAACAGGCACAAAATGTATGTGTATACGACGATCAATACTACGATTTATAAATAATTTACCACGAACGAATGTTGTTTTTTGAATGGCGAACGTTTTAATTATATAGTTAGATGTGCTCGGTCGTAGTCAAATGTACATGTGAGCCACAAGCTAACCAGGAACCGTTTGTATTTCGGCAGTCGGTCCGATCGATATTAACGAACGGATTCGGTTTTGGCTTAAAGTCTACGGAAACGATTTGGCCATTTTTTTCCCCCTCTTGAGTCCCATAAATTTAAGCATTTTTAATGAAGAAACAAAGAACTCTAATTAAATTTCATTTCACAAAAAATGTCTGATTATCAAATCTTATATTGAATTCGTATTCGTTTCGAAAATTCTAATCGATTCTCAGACATCGTACTGCAGTCGGAAGAAAATAGCTGTTCGAATCGATTGGGGAGAAGAGGGGGGGGGGGTTTGTCGCGTTCCGTTTTCGAAAACCATGTTGTGTAGTTCATGCTACACACTAATTGATCATTTACTTTTTCATACAAAACGCAAACGCACTTACAAATTGGTTTGTAAAAAAACAGCAAACCGCATTATAACGCGTGAATCGATCGATACTTAGAAGAGGACTTTATACTCGCATTTACTCTCTTCGTATACGAAGACATGACAAGTTAACAGAGGTTTCCTTGAACGACGCACAAACGTCTCGGAAATATTCTTTTTTAAATTTGTCAATTAAATATGCCCGAACATAATTGAACGCATTATTCCGAATGTTACTATAACGTTAATCTATGATAGTATTATATGGTGATTAATAATAATTGTACGGTGTTATAGTATACACATCATATATTTATTCATAATAGGGTCGTCATTTGTTCGTATATAAACGGTTTATTCGCCGCCCAACATTTATTTTTACACTAATATAGTAATTCATCCAAATATATTTTTATCTATTATAAAATAAAAACGCGGGGAGCGATTTCTACATGTATATCTGAAGAGTACGTATCGAACCGATTTGCATGATATGTTTTTTTTTTTTTTGTCAACAAAAGCGTTCGATGTAAAAATTTGTGAAAACATTGTGAAAAATTAAATGAATTTTTTTTCATTGACATTCAAACGGTTTACCTTCACACGGTGTGAAACAAACGCACGGTTGTATTCTTTCGAGAAATTTAATTGTAGTATACCCGGTATTATAATAAACGTTACCGGAATTTATTATATGGAACACGTACGAAAATCCCCATTAGATTTAAAATCCATAACTGGTCGTGGAATTAGCGCGGATTCTAGACGTGCCTACTCATTTTCCGATTTATTTTTACAACGGCAATAAATGAACAAAGCTCAGAGCCAAGTTTCGGATAAAGTATAACGATTTGTATCCACCTCGACTTGTTTTCAGTCATATATTGTGTTGCAGTATCACGGAGTAAGGTGATTTGAAAAATTAAAAATACGAATAATACCAGACATCAAAAGAAATCCAATATCGATATAACATATATATTATACATTTTTTTTTTTTGTTAACGTTATATTGTGCGATCTGTTCGTACGGATTGTCATGTTCATACGAATAATAACTTCCCTATACGGTCGGTACAACGCTGTTGTGTATTTATCATCTCGTCGTTTAATTACATACGTTTGGCCAGAGTGCGGCAGATGAGTTTACAAATTCCTCGGACAGTAAAACGATAGAGTAATCTAATGTTCTATATTATTATTATTATATATAAGGGAAAGATGACTGACTGGTTTATTCTCGCACAGCTTTTAACCAATGGGCGGATCGGGCTGAAATTTGACATACAGATATGAGCTATTAAAACGTGGGCATTTGCTAAAAAAAAAAACGATTTTTGAAAATTCTACCCTTAAAGGGATTTGAAATATAATGTAATAATAATAATAATAAATAAAATGATAATACGGTAATACTACATATACCGGCGTTGTTCTGAAATGATATTACCGTCGTTCTAACGCGCGCATCATTTTTGTCGTTGTTTTCGCAGGTCGAATTATTATACAGGAGAGAGAGCCTGCCCGAAGAGTATTCGATAATGGACATCGCGTATATATACACGTGGAACCGGAACGAGCCAATGAGATTCTTCTACAAGATCAACGCTCGCATGACAGTGCCCGTGATGCCGGTGCCTGACAAATGTTTCGCCGAGCCGCCGCAGACGGACGTGCAGAGCACCGCCGCCGAGTCGTTGTGCGAGAACTCGCAGACGCTCGCCGCCGCGGATGCGACGCCGCCGCAACAAGTGAAGTTTGTGACGACGGCGGCGGGCCCTAATCCGACGACGGCCGGAACGCCCGCACCAAACGCGAAACGGACCGCTGCAGTGACGGTGCAACCGGCGGCGGATCTGTTGATGAAAACGCAACAACAGTCGTCCGCCACGGCCGCCGAAAACCAACCGGAAAAACCGTCCAAAACGGAATGTGTCCGGCTGCAGGATCATCATCCGACGGTGCAGAGGATCGCGGTGAAGAAAGAACGTCAACCGGTCACCGTGGCGCCGGTACCGCTGAACCCGCCCATATCGCCCGAAGGCACGTCCCGGAAGGAAAACGTGCCGGACAACGTCCGGAACAGTTGTACCAAAAACGGTGCGGGCGAACCGGCAGCGGTGGCGGCGGCGGTGGCCGCGGAAGAGAAAAAACCGCAACAAAACGTTATGGAACCACCCCCCGCGGCCGACGTTCCGATGAAGAGACTGGAAAAACTAGTCGACCAGCAGCAGCAGACGGCGGCACCGGTGGCCGTCAACACCGGTTCTTCAACCGCCGCCGCTGCTATCACCACCGTCACGGTTACTAGCGCCGTCACCAGCAGCACCGCTAACGTCGCGACCCCGGTGAACAACGCGTCCACAGCTGCTGCGGCTACCGGTGTGCCGCCGCGCCCGTTGTCGAAGAAACCCGTAGCGGGTGAATCCAAACTGAACTTGTCCATCTCGAAACTGATCATGAAGAATCAAAACGCCGCAGCGGCCGCTGCCGCGGGCGGTGGTGCCGGGAAGTTCGTGCCCACCCTTCAACAGATGCAACAGATCGGCATGCACACGTCCATCCCGAATTTCCAACAACAACAACAACAACAGCAACCGCCGCCTCCTCCGTCCCCGTCTCCGCAACCGATGAACGGTGCTTACGCGCGGCCCGGTTACCATTGCATTCAGCCGTCGTTCAAGCGGACCGGCACGGACGCGACGCCAGTCCGGAGCCAAGCGCCGACCAATCGACCGCCGTTCATACCGGTGCGCAAATCGTACGAGTGGAACAAAGCCAGAAACTTGGCGTCAAAACCGGCCGCGTTCAAAGACGCGGCGAAACCGAACAACGAGAAACCGACGACTAAGAAGAAAACGGCAACGGCGATGGACAGTAATAGTAAATCGCATACGTGCGTCATGTCGGCTAAGAACTCGGACGAGATGAACGCCGCGCAAAGCTTGTTGAGAGTGGGCCACGACCTGTGGCTGTCCTCGTCGACGTCCACCGCCAAGCCGCAGGCGCCGCCGGCCGTGCCGTTAATGGCCGACCTACACGACAAGTACAATTGCGAATCGTCGCTGCAGATCACCAAAGTGACCGAGCCGGAAACCAATCAGCCGCAAGAAAAACTGCAGCCCAGCTCGTCGCAACCGAGTCTGCAGATAATGCGAGTGCCGCCGGCCGCGGATAAGTCAGCGGCGGCAAGACCGACAATCGGCGCGACCGATACCGTCTCGACATCGTCGGCGGCCAACAGCGGTAACGCTACTACAGTTGTCACTACAACCGCTACTACAGCTGTTACTAATACCGCGGTAACGGCCGGCAAACCGGTCAACAAGAAACCTGTGCCCAGCCTGTACAGCATGCCGACGACGACGAAGCGCCCGAAAGAACAGCACAACGGCGTGCCGGCGCATGTGCAGGATAACAAGCGCATAGAAAGGCGCGTGGACACGGAAAACGGCGTGTTGAGCGTGTCGCTGTTGACGGAGACGTCCAAGCAGGACATGGACGCGAAACGCCGGGAAGTCGTGCAACCGGACGTGTCCATCAAACTGATGACGTTCGCGTCGGCGGAACCGGTGAAAAAGACGACGCCGGAATCGAATGCCGGCGGCGGCGCATTGAATAACAACAAGAGGAAACTGCAGCAGGACGAATCGACGAACGCCGTTGTCGTAAACAGCAAAAGAAAGCTGCAGCAGCAACAGGACGAATCCGGAACGAACAACAGCAAGAGGAAACAGGAAGAACCCGAACGAAAGGTGACGCCTCCGAGGCCGGCGGCGATGACGAATTGCAAGGACGACGTGCCGCAACTGATAGAGATCAACTCGTCGCCGTACGCCAAACTGTTGCCGGCCAAGAAACAGCAGCCGGCGACGACCGCGGCCGCAACCGCCACCGCCGCCGCCGCCGCAGCGAAACACCAAACGACGACGAAACTCCAACAATTGAAATACCACCAGCAACCGACGAAACTGCAACAACAGAAACTCCACCAGCAACCGGTGACGACAGCCGCGACCAACGTTTTGGACTTGTCGAAATCGCCGCCGAACGGCGCCGTCGTGAAACAACAACGTTTCGGCGGCACCTGCACCGACGGCGGAGGCCGTTTTTCTCCCGTCACCGGAAAGATGATGACTGGCGGCAGTGGCAACAACAGCAGCAGCAGCAGCCCCGTGCAGTACGACCCGTCGACGATGGCCGCTGCCACTTCGGCGGCCATCAACTCTAATCTGCTGTTCGCGGCCCAGAGGCAAGCGGCCGCGTTCCTGTTGAAACAACATTTCGACACGCTCAACAACGGACTGATGCGCAACGGCGGCGGCAACGGTGGCGGCGGCGGCGGTGGTGGTGTCGCGGGCAAAGGATCCGCCGCCGCCGCCGTCGAGTGGCCTCGAGCCATGTTCAATCCCGCGTTATTCGCCAGACCGCCGCCCCCCACGAATCTAAACAATTGAAAAATTCAAACCAGCACCTATTTTGTTTGTTGTACCCAATGTATAAGTTTTTTTTTTTTTTGATAATTGCTTTGATATAACAATTATCTTCTTATTTTTTTTGTTACGTTTTTTTTTTTTTTATTATTCCTTGTACATGTCCCCTCCCCCGTCCTCCAAATACAGGTTTTTGTAATTGATACTCATTGTGTATTCAATTGTCATTTGTGTATCGTATATTTTTTCAATGTACATTATTTTTATTAATGATTAATATCTAATTTTAAATGTAATTTAAATATGTAATAAGCCGCCGTTTGTTGTTTTCGTCGTGACGACACAACGACGAACATCCGCGTGATAGCGTTTAACACGAGATAACGCGTCTAATTTTTATGTACATATATCAATAAAATGACGAAAATTGTGTTTCGTAAATGAGTATTATTGTGAATTCGTCGAGTTTTTTTCTTTCTTTTTTCAATCCTTATATATATATATATATATTATATTCATTCCAGACGCGTGTCTGCGATTTATGACGCGTAAAATGCGAAGAAATTAGTGAGGAGCGTCCGTATTAGATTCTGAACGGAGCGAAGAAAGTAATAGTAATTGTTGTTTTACAACGATGTGTTTTTCTCTATTTCTGTACCCCCCCAAAAAAAAAACAAAAAAACGAAATCTACCAAAAAGAATGCTCCGATCTTTACAAGACGCGGTTTGTGTCCGGTAATGAATCAATTGCATATAATAGTTGCGATACTTTACAGAGGTCATTTTTCGATTTTCTCAATACTCTTTTCAAGCGTACGAAAAAAAAAAACTACCGGAAAATTACATAGAAACGGGGGCGATTACGTCGAAATCGACTTATCGTTGTTTCATCGTCATTTCAAAACTAATGGTTATATAAAAACTTGAAATATTCGTCAAATACGCGTAACTTTATATATTGTATTAGTTCGAAAACTTTCTTTTTAATTATTTACAGCAATATTATAGATTCCGAGGTGTATTAATTCATAGTTTTTTATTGTATACAAATTTATATAGTGACGACAATACGCTCTAAATTCGTTGTCCAAGGTAATTCACTCAAGCAAAATTCACAGTATCCCGCGACTCGCGAAGAGGAGGCTCTTTTTATTTTCTTTATGGTCTTGACGAAATGTAAGGCGATAAAATACATTACGGTAACATATTATTGGAAAAAGTTGCGGAGTTTTACGTCGGTACAGGTCTCCTATACGATCTATTTGGAATTGCGTTTATTAAGTAAGTGTATATACTTTAAAGCGGCTACAAACGGTTCATCATATTGCATTGGAAAAACGTGAAACTCGGGTTCTTATATACATATATGTATATTATTTTTTCCAAAATTTAAACTCGAAATATGCGCCTGGCGATTTTTCACGCGTTTTTAAATTTCGTTTAAAATCTGTCTGAGCTTGCGTTGCGTGTATTAAATGCCATATAGAGATTTGCAATAATTTGTCGGCTAGTACTTTTTTTTTTTTTTTGTACTAAAAATAAGTACCGAAAAATAAGTAAACAATAAATCTCGGGGACAGCTCTTGAAAAAGTTTAAAATTAAAAAAACACTAATACGTAATTTCTATGTACGCAGTTTAGCTCTGAATCCAGTAACAATATAATATGACACGCAATCGTCGGACGTTCAAATTTCAAAGACGAGAATTATTTACGAAAAAAATAAAATCTCCGCGATGATCGCATTAAATATATATATATATCTCCATAACGATCGGATTTGTTGACAGATTAAGATAAATTTATTCGTGTTTGTGTTAAAACTGTGTCCTGGAAATTGTCGACTGACTCTCTGCGCAGAGACGCAGGCGATAGGGCAACGCAGCGTTTGAGGAAATATAATATAACTTTTGTTTTTCTCTCTCCTGGATTCAACGATTGAAGAAAATTTAACCGAAGCCCCGTCCCTCCACAATGTTTTATATGACTTATCCGGTCATGTTCTAGTCATGTGAAAGCAAAGATTAAAAAATAAATAAATACTATTTAATTCAACGTGACTATTTTTCATAAATTCTACAATTATTTTTTTTCTTTGCATTTTATTTATTTATTTTTTTTTTTTATCAAAACAATTTCGTCTCATTCGACATTGGAATCCGATTAAGAAATTGAATGCATTAAACGTTCAGCTATTCGCTCGTAACGCTTTTGGCGCTTTACTGAACGGTGCCAAAGAACACTGTTGCAACCCTTTTCGATGGTTATATAATAATATAATTTTTATTCTCGGGGGGGTTTTTTTTTTTAAAAAATTTTAACGTCGTAATAAGATTTACCGATGGAGACAGCAACAGGAGAAATTTTTTTCTGTGGATGGGAGGAAGCGGGAACACGGCAAAATTCTTTTCGACGAGGTAAGTATATAATTCGTATATTATTGTCCATTTATTTGAGTTTTGCATAATAATATTTATATTACTAGGGGCTGACATTTTGGTATTATGTACTCGTGTATCCGCTGAAGGCATTTAGTGAAATCATATAAATTAGACAGAAACCAGAGAAAAATATAAGTTTTTAATGATAATATTAATGAAATATCTTATAATAGACATATGAAATAATTTAAATTATAGTATTGAAAATTATATACACGTGTAGGTTTTTTAACGTTTTATAATGATTTATAAAACAGTGCTTGGAAGGAACGCGTTCAAAGGAACTCTGATTTTGGTCAATTTTCAGAAACGTATAGGGCGATGACGAAATTCCTTTTTTATATGAAGGAGAACGTATTTTTATTACATTTTTAGGAGAAACATGTATGGTTTTTTTTCTTCAATACAATTTAAAGAAGTTTTGGGACGTTTAGAAAAATAGTTGTTTGAACTGAACCTGCAGAGCTATTTTTCGACGAAAAATAAAATCCACAACGGTATTATTATTATTATTATTATTCATCTTCGAAGTTATTATAATATTGAACGAGTGTAAATTCCAAGTAATTAAATAGCCCGTAATTCGCGTTGTGTAAAAATTTTTTTTTTCCATTCTTACATAAATTACTATTTTTATTGAACAATATAATATTTTCGACGTGCATTATTGTTATCGTTAGTCCACGCGATGGCACCGTAGGAAATGCCGCAATTAACACATGTTCATTACAATCGTTTTTCTCAATTATTGCCGATGAAAATTTTGAACACTATCAACTGTTTTATTTAATATACTCGTATTTCAATTGTATGCCAGACAAATGAGATAAAAACGATAACTCATTTCCTTTTTTTTTCTATGGAGAAAGTTATAAAACCGAGATTCCAAAAATTATTACCGGCCGTAACCGTGCAGCCCACGCCTGTGAATAAACTGTGTAAATATATATATAATACTCCGCACGTACGAAAAAAGAAAAAATAATGTCATCATTGTAAAACCATTCTTTCTACGCTCCGAAACTAAAACGTTTACATAAAATGAAAAACTTGAAAAGAAAAAAAAATTCAACACTTTATTAATTTTCGATATACTTTTCGAATTAAAAAAAAAAAGAAACGAAAGAAATGACGCAAAAATAAGTTAATAACTATGATGTGTTCGATTTCTATAATTTTATTTTTAAAAAATTTTGAACTATTGAGGAACGAAAAGTGTTTGTTTTTTTAGAAACCGCACGGAAAAGAACTAGTTCCTTTTTTCCGGCCTGGGACGAGAAAGGATTCAGTTTCTTTTTAGCAAAAGGAACGTGAATTAATTTCTTTTTGTTTTTTAAAGAAACCTTCCAAGCACTCTAAATCGGTTTCGTGTATACGCGTGTATATTGATTCTTTTAATGATTTTTAAAATCTTCCACGAACCCGAATAATTATTTATTTTTTTCTTTACTATTCACCCGAGACTCGCTGTAGTGATATTGGCATTCAGTATAGAAAAACCTCCATATTTTAATTGTTTTTTTTTTTTTTATCCAAGACTATAAACTGAATGTACGAAATAATAATAAACTTATATATTAATGGTATAATACAAGGGCATTTGGACGGTTTCAGCCCCTTGCACCGTCTCGTGCAATTTCAACGGACACGCGGTGAGATTCATTCGCGCGGATAAATGGTGTACAATAAAAATCGTACAGTTTTAACGGCAGAAGGCGTGCATTGGGAGTTACGCGGTGAAGAAACGAATGGAAAACGGCAAATAAAAACGTGCGAAGAGTACTTGAAATTCAAATTTTCGTTCGGTCTCAAACGGGGGGGGGGAGGGGACCTGCGAATTCGGGTGTAAGGCGCTTACCTCGCCTCCCCGTCACCCACTAGTGACGCCACTGTTTACCGAAAACTTCTCGCAAGAACGGTGTGTGTGTGTGTGAATCGATTTGAAACAGACGTCTCTTATAGATTTTACTGGCGATCAGCCGTACAAATCGACAGGTCAATCGACGTGTGCGATGAACGCGAATTGACAAACCGACACGCGGCGCAATGACGGCGGGGCTCGTCGCGAACGAAATGTATAAAACCCAATAGTAATAATTCGTATATAAAAATAGTGTAACTGCGCGCGACGTCCGTCGTCCGTTATCAGAAAAGTTCATTCGAGTGTTAACAATAACGACGAGTGAGAGAGAGAGAGAGAGAGAGTGAGTGAGAATCGACGAGGAGAGCGAGTTAGGTAACACGTACACACGTGTTGTGCGCATATAACACACTTTTTTTGTGTGTTATCATCGCGAACGCGCGCGCGCGCACCTGTCGGATCATTGCATCTGCCCGGGTCGTCGGAAACCCGACATTTTTTTTTTTTTTTATATATATGTATATTTTGTCTTTTCGTTTTTCTTTTCCCCTATAAGAAATCGAAAAATATACGAGCGTATGTATATACACCGTGTGTTCGCCTACTGTTGCAGTTGCCATGTGTCCCGTGGGCGTGTTCCGCCGCGGTGTTCACACAGGTGTATGTGTGTGTGTGTAAATATATAATATGTAATGAGGTGCCTGCAGGGGCCAGTGATGGTGTTGCAGCGTTAAATAGTTAATTTCTTCACGTTTTCAATAAATGTCTAAATCGCAAATCGGTTTTATAATACGCGTCAAAAACAACAAAAAAAAATTATAAATATTTTTTAATTTTAAACATGTATCACGGTTTATTGTAATATATATATATATTGGATTCTGACCGTAGCGAGGAATTTATTGGTTTTACGCAATGATTTTCTTTTTTTTCACGTCTTTATATATAAAAAAATTCTATCACAAGGAGTGCTCCGATTTTTACAGTCATACCCGGTTTCCGGGTAACGAATAGCGCGTCTAATCGCCGCGGTAAACTTTTTAGAGAAGTCATTTTTGATTTTCTCGAGAGTTCATAGAAAAAAAAAAACTCAAAAACTATCGAAAAAAATTACAAAAAAAAAAAAAAAACGGCGGTAAAAACACTATTTCGTTAACGCACGGCCAATAATGATCAATAAATAGAAACTTTTTCTATATTCACCAAATACATGTAACCATCCAATATATTGATATTAAATTGGGGAAAAAAATTTTTTTTAAAAAATTTCTTTTGATTTTGCGCTATTTATAACAATATTAAACACATTTGGAAGTATTTAATTCGTAAAAGAGGTAATTTTTGGTTATAAAAATGTAATACAATGTCAAACGTGCGTTACTGCGCAACCATATAGGTATATATGATATTCAAAATATCTCGAAAATCGTCTCGTCACAATTTTCCTCAATAAAAATTTCAAATTTTTCGACAAAGTAAATTTTATTTTTTGTTGAAAATTACGTTTGTTCAATAACTAAATGGTCTTATAGAGTCTTGAAATTTTTACCAAATACGTAACTGTTTGTACTGTTTTAACGAAAACAATTTTCGAACATTTTATACAACTGCCTATTAGGTTTATTGTAAGAAATTATATTCAAATAATGTACCTAATTACTTCTATTCCATATTATAATTTTTTTTTTTTAATAAAAAAACTTGCGGTTGGTTTTGCAATTTGTGATACGCTCTTCATCCTTTCCTGTTGCCAACTAGCCTCTTTAGTTCGATATAGTTTGATATGTGTAGTCCAGCGTCGGAAACCATTTGTTTGACAAACGATGTTATTCTTGGTCTTCCTCGGTCCCTCTCTCCTTCAATTTTTCTTTCTATTATTCCATAAAGTAGTTCATTTTCTCTGCAGACCGAAAATGATATTTATTTGACGTTTTGACGCAACAGCTGGTGTTTACGAGCCGCGCGATACTCCGCCATTTCTGATGATCAACGGTTTATGTACCTAGTCGGACGCGTAAATGAAATGAAAACCATCTGAAAAAGTGCGCGCATTGTAAATAGCTATGACATGGGAAAATTTTAAATATTTATTACTAGAAAAAAACAATGTTTTTTTTTATTGGTCGTGTAATGAAAATTACGGCGTCGTTTCCGAGTGATTTTCGCAAGAGACATTTCAGTGCAGCTTTCGTACGCTAATTCTCAACACACACAACTAAATTTTTTTCTCTAATATCTATACAATAATACGTTTTATTGCTGGAATAATAATAATAATAATAATATCTATAACCAAATCTCAGAATACTAATTATTATAAATATAACAATATAAATTATATAATAATTATAATAAAACAGTTTTATATATATATATTAGAATGATTTGGATCAAAACGAGAGAACATAATATTATGTTATGTACTTATTTTCTTTCTAGAATTTAACGAATTAATTTTTAAATTTATACGTTCAATATGTTCAAGACTGTATTTTCGGCCCCGTGATTTTGCAAGAATGATTTATTTCAAAATTCTGAATAAAGTAACTGATATTCATGTGCCCTTCAATGAATTAATTCCAAAAAAAAAAAAAAAAACACGGTCGTGTTCCGAACGCGCGGTATAATGTTATACCGTGACGTTAAACAATTATTACATTAAACGGAATAATACAAGCTTTATTAGTGTAGAGAACACTATATCCGAGTGTCGAATTAACGATCAGCACTTGAACTTAAATCGAACTATAGAGAATATAGGATAACGCTTTTAAGGTTGATATAATTCAGACATCCATCATCATCATCATCATCATCATTATTATTATTATTATTATTATTACACTCACACACACACAATTCTTCGAAGCTCTATCGCGTAGTATTTTGTTATCGTTTATCATTTTTATTATTCGTAATTCTCGTTATATTTATACACGTATTACCGATTTATCGGATCGAAAATTTCTCCCTCGCATCGTGATTGTGTACATTATATATATATATCATATAATACTTGTATTGCGATAAAAAAAAGAAACGACGACGAGTGTACGACCCACGCACGCATACCGCGGCGAAGTGCGAACGTGCGTCATTATTTTCGAGAGACGTGCCGTCGTAGAAAATGACGGATGACTTATCCGTATGTATTATTATTATTATTATTGTTATTATTATTATTATTATTATTATTGTTATTATTATTATAATTATTATTATTATTATAATTCTTTCTTCGATTTTGGCCGATTATGGATCACGTGAAATAACTTCTCGTGATTGTTTTACTCTTTTCTTCCTTTTCATCCAGTACTCTCTCGTTTTCTCTCCGTGCTGTTTCCTTCTTTGTTCGGTCCATTTTGCGCGCCCGTCTTCTTCTTGTCCTTTTCTCGAAAACCCTTAAACCCTCTGATCTTCAATCCACTAACTATTTCCATCTACTCCGTGTCTTTTTCGACCTAATTTATCCACGTCATCTGTGTCTTTCAGTCAATCAATATTATTATTATTGTTATTATTATTATTATTATTATTATTATTATTATTATTATTATTATTTCCGCGTGTAATATGCTCGCGAGAATATGTGACAACTGTGCGTCGGCGACACAAAAATATAATACCGCAGCAGCATCATCGGCTCATCACGTATTCTCTATACGTATATACTCCGGCATATTATTAAAGGGTGATTTTTATCCGTCTGAATTCGTTTAACACGTGGATTTATATATATATATATTATACGACGATCGTTTATTATTTATACGCCGTCGTATTTTTCCCTCTCGAAAATTCGCCGTCTTCGTCTCCATCGTCGCGCGCGCGTGAAAACTTTTCTTTTTACCGTCGTCACCCCCTAGCACGTTGACGGCGGATTTTCAAAACGTACATTTCCGCGACAACGCGGTGCGGTCACATATATATATACCGCGTGCGAATTTCTTAAATATATTGCAATACTTTTATTGTATCCGAAACGGTTTTTAAGCGCATTTTTTGGTTGTGAGTAGAATTTCAAATAGACTATATTTAAATGACTAAAAGAAGGAAATAAAAAACTTTAACTCGGTGCCGCGTAGCCAAAAAACCACTCGGCACTCTAGCTGGACCAAAAAGTGCGTATAAAATATTTTTATTCATCTCATCGATTTCCGCTCATTGCCTTTGATTAGTTCAAATAACAAATGACCTATATAAAATAATACACTTGCGAACATTATATACTATGTATTTCTCTTGTAGAACGGTATCAGATATAACGGACATTATACGTTTATGGAATAAAAAAAAAGAAGGAAATGAATGATGACAATTCGAATATAAATTTTAAAGCAAAATTTAACGAGCGCAATAAAAAATAGTTTTGTTAGCATTATAAATTTGAAAGCGATGATAAAACGATTCCGAGCGGAACTTCGTGGTGTAATATTTTTTCTATATATATATATATATATATGACAAAAACTAACAATTTTTATTGATTTAATAATAATAAACCTATAATTGTTATAAATGGTCCGGAATTAATGTTTTTAAAAATTTCTTTTCCTTAATAATATGGAGTTAAATATTTCAAGTTTCCATGCCCATTATGGTTTTGCAAAAATTTACGAAGAAATCGCGTTTCTACGTAATTTGTCGCTGGTAGTTTTTTAATTTTATTTCTAGGCGTTTTTTCGAGAAAACCGAAAAACGACACCTCTTTAAAGTATCAACTAAATATAATTCGCTACCGAAAACAAACCAACGACTGTAATGATCGTGGAGCACTCGTTCTCTGGTAGAATCTTCTGGGCACAGACATGAAGGAAGACGTCGTTTCAAAACAAACCGCGCTCCGCTACGAATCACCAAAATAAGTACAAAATACGTTTTAATTTCAATATAACAACAATAGACGAAAACAATTTCGTATTTATTTTCACAAATGCCACGTATCGCGGTTGTTCCTATTTGCAGGTATTGAATGTTCGTCTCGCAAACAGACGTTACGAACACACACCGAGAATTTTCATAAAAAATATAATATAAAAGTACAATTTTCAACAGTATGTATACCGGCCTGTGTTGTTACCGTTGTGAAATGTTTGTCGTTAGACAAACAAATTTTTAGAACAAATATTGTTTTTTCAATATTACCAATAATAATAATCTTCAATTGCCCGGGGTTAATAGAATTTTTTTATGTTACCGAGTACTACTCCTCTTGTAGGACAATAATTGGAACCTATTTGTTGTCGAGCGTATCTTGTCAATATACACTCGGCATCAAAAAAATCGCACCTTTTGCAAATTTGTTTTCAAAATAATTTTAACTACACTTAATCAAATGTTAAGGTTTTGTTATGCTATAATATATGAAAGATGATTAACTTAATTAATGATTAATTTAGACTGGTAGCAGGTTTACGAGGCACAATTTTCTGTTCTCGTATCCTTCTCCTAACCATAAAGATGCTTATTGTAGTTCTGCGAGCTGCATGGAGTTGCTGTTGAAGTTCTACAGCATTCAAAAATCGATTGCGTAAAGACGTCGAGACAATAAAGCGATCGTCTCTTTCTGTTGTGGAGCGTGGTCGGCCTGATCCACACCTTCGGGTGAAGCCATCAGTATCTTGAAACCGTTGGAAAACTCATTGAACGGCAAAACGGCTCAGGTTTAGTTACCGTGCAACATCACACTGTCTCATATATCATCTTTCATATATTATAGCATAACAAAACCTTAACATTTGATTGAGTGTAGTTAAAATTACGAGTATTTTGAAAACAGATTTGCAAAAGGTGCGATTTTTTTGACGCCGAGTGTATTATGTCCGATAAACCGGTGGTATTATATAAATAAAATTACGCCAATTTTTTTTTTCGCTACAACGGACGATCTGCCCCGCGGTTCCAAAAAAAAGTAATTTTTTTTTTTCTGTACACAATTAATGGAACATAAGCATTTTTTATTTTTATTTTTTTGCGTTTTGTAATTTATTATTTATAAACGTATTGATAAATCGGTTACCATTATTCACCGTTTTTTTTTTTTTTCTAACTCCGCTTTATTGAGACAAAATTACACGCTACACCGACGTATTCCAATTGTGTATAAATCATCCGTTGCCGACAAGATGTTGTGACCGCGCGAATAAAACATAAAACGAATTTTTCACACGAAGAAAAACGACCAATTCGTAATATAATATAGTAATAGCACGTTATACGGTAATAAATACGTTTGCGTTTCGCGCTGTTGCAACAGTGCAGTGTAAAGAGAGAGCTGCCGGTCGTGCGATTGCGGTGCGCGGCGGTGTTGCTATACAACTGGTGTGTACAGAGTGTACAAAAAATATATAAAAATAAAAAAACTGCTTCGCCCAATTATTATATTTCAAATACAAAAGGCTAACATCAAAAACAAGATACGGTACTTATAATAATCGTTGACTTTTTTTTTTGCTTTTTTTTTTTATATATATATAACATTAACGTCATACGAATATAATCGGAATATACAGAAAAAAGAAAAACAAATCGGATTACGGAAACAACCGCGATATATACACTACGAGCGTTCTGTATGAATACGTGTACACCGTACGATATATATTATATTTTGTTGAATAACGAAAACGTTTATTTTATCATACATAATACATATATAGATGGCCGCCGTTCGCTTTTCGGCTTTCGCGCACACAATATACAAATCATAAATGTATGTACAATATACGTGTACACGTATTGTGTATACACTGTTAATCATTTTCACGTACACAAACAGACGAAAATAATTTCACCGACTATTATTAGATCTAAAAGAGTATTAAAAACAAAATATTTTAAAAACAAGCTCTCGTCGAAAAATGCGCGAAAAAAAAAAAAAGGAAAAAGTAAACCGAGGACTTCGAGAAATCCATTATGTTTTATTTAATTCTTTCTTTAACCCATCCCATCGTAACACGCATTATATTTATTTTCTCGTTTACGCGCACGGCGTATTTATTTTCCACACGCACGATTTCGTTTTATTATTTATAAATATTAATTGAAATTTTAACGGGCAACACATATTTTCAACTTTCTTTTATTTCAATGCTTTACACGTTCATTTAGAATACGATCTAGTAAGTAACATCAGCTGGTGCGGAAAGCCGCTTTTCCAAATTACAAATTATAAGAAACTCCTTAAGAAGTACTTTATCACAAAGTAAACTCACAAGTTTAGCCGCTCTATCAATTGAACAAGAAATTCATGAATTATTGTTAGATTTAAATGAGCTCAAATTGACATTTTTGTTGCAACCAAGGCCAGAAACAAACAATCTTGATGTTAAAAAATTATTTTTTTTTTAAATGTTCTTTAAAACTTTTATTTAGTGTAAACAATTACATTATAAATTTTATTTTAAAATGAAAATTGTGTCTTGCAACGGTTGCAGACGAGCAAAATAACATATTTTGTATTTTGTTTTAAAAATAAATACACATCTATTTGAACAGTTTATATTCTTGTCCTTAATCGCCTAAATGTGAAAATTCGATTTAGATTGCGAACGTAACGAGGAATGTATTTTACATTGACGGTGTGGTTTTTTTTTATGTCTGTACCCGAAAATTCTACGAGAAGCGATGCTCCGATCTTTACGTGAAACACTGTTGTCCGGTAACGAATTACATCTAGTACTTATACGAATTTACCTCAATACTTTTGTGAAGTGTCAGAAAAAACTGTTGTAAAAACGGTAAAAAACGCAATTTCGTCAGAATCGTTTTACCGAACGATTTATCGTCGCTCTCAGATTTTTAGCACAGAACATTCTGCGTTTGTAATAATGACAATAAAATCTTTACCTAAGTAATTCACTCAAGCGTCATCCACAATAACATTCCGCGGCTCGTTACTTTTTTTTCCCCTTCCCGGTTAATTATTATATTACATAATACTGCAGAATATTATTATTATTATTATTATTCGGCCACGATCGATGCGGCGGTTATAAATCGTTATCACAAGCGTATGTATACGCGCCCATAGCATATTATTACGTGTACTTCACGCAGCGCCAAACAAAACTAAATATACGTAGGTTAGATACTTGCACGATCGGGAGGGTTGTCGTCGTCGTGCAACGCGTTGTTAACGGGTTCGTGTACATAATAATAATAATAATAATAATAATAATAATAATAATAATATAATATAGTGAATTCTCTGTCTCGAACCAACCCTAAGTATATATATATATACTTATTATATATATATATATATAATACTGTAAAACCCTTATTGGGTTTTGTTATATTCTCCGTCGAAGCGCTGAAGAAATTTCCACGTTATACGTATACGATTCTATTCAGCTTCTCGTATGTATTTGAAAAATTTTAAAATACATTTTAATGTATTATTCTTTTTAAACATCAATGTATATAATATCGAAAACGAGATGCTGTTCGTTGATTATCCGCGTCAATTTTATTTATTTATTTTTAACCGTTCGTAACAGTCCGGTTATGAGTTTGTGTGGTAAGAGAAATTTCTTCGCTTTGATCGGACAACGAATAATATAAACGCGAATAAAACGCACCGCGATTTGAAATTTAACGGAAGAAATGAATAAAAACACGGAATTCGGATTTATTTCAATTGTGACGTGAATTTTGGACAAAAAAAGAAATCCGCACGGTTCCGAATTGATCACATCACACGTTCCGCGGGCACTACAGCGATGTACCGGCGCAGGTACAGAAGTCGTCTCGCGCACGTAAAACTTTTAAATGCACTCCTCATCAAATTGATTCGTGGCAACAGTAGTCAATTAGACAATATATATATATAATATAGGAAATACGTTTTTCTTTCGTTTCCACTCGGTTTACTGTACATTTCCAAATAGGTTTTTACAAATTCACAAAACTATAGAGAAAAAAAACGACTTATTAAAATGTGGACAACGTCAGCTACTTTATATATATATATATATAAAAGAAACGCCCTTTTTAATACGTGAGATTGGTATTTTATTGATTTATTCTGCTTTTTTTTTTCGGGCGACTCCGCTTGCGCGTCTCAAACACACCGTACCGCTACAGACATAAGCGTGCACATATATTTATATATAATATATATATATATTTACTCGGTTTATACCCCTACAATATTAATATTCCCATGTAATTTATAATTCTAAAATACAAAAAAAAAAATATATATATATATATGTTCGTATTCTGAAATTCAGATAATTCCAATACCACGTGGTTATACTATATAGGACCGATATACAATGAAAATTAAAAGACTTCTTAACCGTAATATTCGCGCTAAAACAATTATCCGTTTGTGCACGCGAATTCAGTATTGTACTAATTATTATTAGTAGAAAAAAAAATATACATATATATATATATATATATATAAAATAGTTTTTTTTTTATTTTTTTGTAGTCTCCAATCGAAAATCGTTTTCAGAACAATTCGTAATTAGAAATATATTTTATGTACGGATGAAACTAATTAACGTTCATTATGCAGACACGCGAAACGGTTCGCGCACTTATTATAAAATTATCACTCGTTCATAATACTACGTAAATGTCAAAATATTAAAATGTAAAATTTCAATTCAGTAAAAAAAATCTTTAGGCGTTGAACATTTAAAACGAGACGTTCGTTACACGTTATTACATTATAGGTGCACGTTTAATGGTTACCAAATGTTACTGAAATCTATATGTGTGGTATAATGCATATGAATATTTAGAATTAATATATGTACATATTATATATCCGTATATAATATTTTGTATGTGTGTGTGTGTATATATAGTTTTCGTGCGGTGTGTCGGCGGACCTGTCGACCTTGAAATCGGATCGTGGGTGTGGTCTAACACGTCTATACAATATAGAATAATATGTGTTATAATATAATAATAATAATAATAATAATAATAATAATAGTGTACTTCAAACGCTGCGCAGTTGTTAGACGCGTGTTACAAAAATAAGGATATTATCTCGGAAAACGCCGTGTGAAACCGAGAGAGAAGAACGTCTCTCGTTTCAAAGCGTACATTATCGTGTCTCCGTGTACACGTATATTATATTGGTGATCGGAAAACGGGGGTTCTTTTTTTATAATAATAATAATAATAATAATAATAATAATAATAATAATAATAATAATAATAATAATTAAGGACTTTAGGAGTAAATTTGTACACATTAAAATATATATATATATATAGACAAGACATATATAGAAGCAATGATTGTTAAAAAAATGTCGATTGTAGCAAATATGAGAAGATTGGTCTTTAACAGAGTGGAGTGGAGAAACAGAATCGCAATAACAAGACAAGGCTTTTAGTAGAGAAAAAGAAGAAGAAGAAGAAGAAGAATTATATAATACTTAGAAATATTTTAAAATATATACAACAAAACATTTATATAAATTCGGTTATAAAACACTCGCACATATAAAATAACGGTTAATAATAGTTTTTTTTTTTTACGATTCGATTATACTGCGTACATACATTATTTTTTTGAAATTCTACGTTTTTTTTATCGTAATATTCTTAATATTCTCAATGCACATTATTTTGTTCCTTTTGTATTTAATTCATTTGTTGTATCCAAGGTTTTTTCGCTTGATATATTGTAAACAATGATGACTTTTTATCGAAACCACCGCGGTTGCAAATAAAACATATTTAATATGTACAACAACTCTAAAATATACATATATTATATTTCTTTATTTTTCGTTATACTACACTCTTTGGCTTGATTCTCTACTCACATATAAATTAATACGTATAATTATATATATATTTTTTCATATTAATAGTCTAAAATCGATTATTATTATTATTAATTTTTTTTTTTTTTTAGCTATTACAAACTATCGGGCACACTACTGCACTTATACTACTTTCGTACGTGTAAACGTCAAGTAAAACATGTTATACGATTATCGCGGTCAATTTATTATGAAATAAAATCTTGTTAAAGCGCGTTCACTAATTGCTAATTATAGTGATCAAAAATAATAATAATAATAATTAATACGGAATAATTTTTCCTGAGAAAAGCGAACGGCGCTATAATATATCGATAAACATAATATGCTTATCCGTACAGAAATCTCTAATGAAACCGCATAAAATACACTTTATTATTTATATTGTAAAATAACTGTATAAGAGTATAAGCACTGCACGCCATTCTCGTTATAAAAGCATATCTGTTACTGTGTACAGCTGCCAGGTATCTTTATTAAACAGAGATGGTATTGTACAAAAATGTTTTTTAAAAAAAAATCAATCATTCGGATCTCAAGAATATGGAATAAAAAAAATTCAGAACGTTAAAATCGGGTTAGGTTTAGAGACGGTTCCATGGTGCCCCCCACCCCACCTACCTTAAACAACACTATAATTTTCATATATTGCATAATATAATAAAAACAACAAATAATTATTATTATCGTTATTATTAAAAATAAAAATTATATATAAAATGTATGGATAGTATAAATAAAATATTTAATAACATTTCCATAAACGAATTACATTTCTTTTGTCCGTTTTCGCATATTTTATGCCACATAATACGCTGAACAGAATGTTCGATATTAAATGCGCTCAGAAGATCGGCGGAGCGTTTCGTTTGAACGTGATTATATATATTTTTTTTCACTGGTAAAACGTACAATTTTACAAAGACAATCGTCGAATCGACATGATTTCCACTCTGATGACGCATAAAACATTATTTAAATAATAATGAGCGTAATAATTGTAAAAACGAATCCCTGACCTGTAGCGTTTCAGTTATGGAAAAATTATTCGAACAGAAACGCTAAAGTATTTTTTTTTTTTTTGCTTAAATGGGCCACCGTCCCCCCAATTCGAGCACACCGCGTTCAATACGAGACACTCTGTTTACATAAAACATGCGTACAATATAAGGTTATAACCTCGTCGGCCGCGAAGTGAACGATTATATTATTAAAAAAATCCAACCGCGAGATGAACGATTAGATAAAAAAGAAAAAAAGTCGCAGTGCGTGTTTCTGTGAGATCCGTCAATCTGATATCGTTTTTTATACTTCGCTTTTTTTTATTTATTATATTGTTTTTTCACGCGTCCCTCGCTAACGCATCATCGTTACCAAATATACGCTTCGACAGGATTACACGGGACGGTCGTATACACGTCGTCATACTGCTCCGCGATTATCATTGTAGGAATTATAATAATACGATGGTGCGAACATTACATTAGTTATAATTTATAAGGCAGATGAGCCGTATAAAAATCCACTGAATGCGCGGGATTAATTAATAAAAATAATGATAATAATAAACGAAAATATATATTTAAAAAACAATTTTTCCGATAAATTGTCAGAAAAATTACGTAGGATTTCGAAAAAAAAAAATGAATGGATATTGAAGAAATTAGTTAAAATTAAACAGTACGCGGTGTATAGGACAATCTTTTGTTAAACAGACACGTCTTTCTCTGATAATAAAAACATAAAAAATAATTAAAATCTGACCGGTGTGCTCTCTTCGTTCACTGCGCACGACAAGAGAATATATCGACCGGCCCCGCTGCAGTGTTCGTCTTGTCGCATAACTGCGTACTACTATAACTAATATTATTATTATTACTATTACTACTACTGTGCAGGCAGGCAGTAAACAACTCTACTACGTCTGTCAAAATACATTAAATATAATAATAATAATAAAAAACATTTTACGAAACTATACACATATTAACGTTTAAACAATTCTTTATAATTTTTTTAATTACTAATTATAATATATAATTATCTACAATTTATGAAATATGTAAATGGGTGTTTTGGCAAAAAGAAGAAAACATATACAGCGAAAAGTTAAAAAAAAAATATATATATACTATAAAAAACAAAAACAAAATATATTATTATTATTAAATAACATTAATACGTGAAAAATCGCATATTTTTTTTTATATTCCCTCTCAAATTTTGATATCCCGAGTAATTGTTCACTATATACACAACATCCTCCTGTGTAAATTGCGCATACCGTTTATAATCTTCTTAATTATTGTATGAGTACAATAGTATACACAATTCTTGACTTTTTCTTTCAGTAAATAAACGCAATTTAAATAATAAAATATATTATGGTGTGAACTGACATTAAAGTGTAATAAACGTAAAAAAAAAAAAATCGTAGTTATTAAAATTAAACAAAATAGATAATATTATAAAAACAACGAGATACATTGATTGATTTAACAATATTATAAGCCAAAATAACAAACATTTTTATAATTATTGTTACAATAATGCTTTATATTTATATAATAATAAAAATTATCAACAACGTTCTTATTGGCGAATCAATACGAAAATCTTGTTGGCTCTCGTATATTAACACGATTATTATATCAATAATGCGACATAGCATTTTATTAACAATATGATTGGGAGAGGGGGGACATTTCGTTCGGCAGATCTATAGCTTTGCTTTAAAACGTGAAACATATTTGTTTCTGTCACTCTGTTGTTTTTGCGATTGTATAAAACAAACGTGCAAATGCTACGAGTACACTCCTTCTATAATTATAATATATTTAATATATATTAAAAAAAAAAAAAGTCCTTTGAAAAAATAACGCACGCGACTCGCGGAACACTGGATGAGCCTACTGTATATCGAATCAACACAATGAACGTGTATAATGTGAAAAAATAAAAACATAAAATCATATTGTCAAATGTATAAATATATAAAACAATCCGTTATGTTTTTGTGAAGAAAATTAAAAAAAAAAAAATCAATAAAATGTTAACCCGAGTAATTTGATCGTCGATGGGGATTAAATATATCCTAATAATAGTTGAAAATGTTTAAGAAATGTACTTCACCCGATCACGTTTATATTAAATGGGTAAGTATATATTATATTCTTTGAATTTTTTTTAGGTTTTTATAATTCAATTTATTAATAACGATGCGTTTTATTATTATTATTATTATTATTATTATTAAACTGCGAACTAAACGAGTAAACTGTTGGGGGGGAATCAAAGAATTCAAATCGAAAAATATAAACGTTATTATTAGATTTTTCATATGCGATTGCGAAAGTATGGTACAATTTACCCTCGTCACTATTCAATGTGATTCGTTCGCAGGAAATTATTTTAAATAAACTAACGGGCTTTTTCGTTCGTACTAATTTAGCCACATTTTTTTTTTTTTATTTGTAAAAATAAATTAATACGGACGTACACGATACGAAAAATATAGCATTTTATATGCAGCCCAGAAATTTCAACGGTCGATAAAAAAATACACAGTAAACACGTTTTTCACAACGTCAAGTAAAATCTCGAAACAAACGCGAAAATATAAAATAATACGCATACATGTATTGGGCGCTTATTGCGTATTATATCGATGAAATATTACAATATATTCACGGGTATTTAATCGTATTAAAATATTTAAAACGAAATTCGCATTAACGTTTACTCGACATTTCGCACGAAACGGCCTATACACTTTTTATATCCGATAAAAAATGTTCGATATTAAAACCGTTTATTTATTAAAATAGAAATTCTCAGTTATACTACATTTATATATATATATATATATATATATATATATATATATATACTTTACCCGAAAATAACAATAGACGTTACGCGTAATACTGCAAATATACGATTTTTCACTACGGCGGCTTAACGGAACTTTCGAAATAAAAAATATTTTTTTTTTTTATATATATTATTTAAGTAATTTTCAATGAAATAATCTCTCATAATTACAAAACAAATTCAACTCGTCGATTTTTGCACACACACACACACACACACACATACATATATAATACGTCAAAAACATTTTTAGCGCATTAATTTTTATTTTACTCGTACATACGGTTTTTATGAAGATCCTTCAATAGACATAATAATATTCGAACACTCAGTTCAAGAAAAAATATATTCGACAATATAAAACATTGTTCGTACAAAATTTTCTCGCGTTTTCTACACAAACATTTTTTTAAAAAAAAAAAAAAAAAGGGAAAAATCAATATTTCTTAGACAATATAATTTCTATCGTATTGCAGTATAGTTTACCGTTTCTGAACTTCGTACATAATTACAGTAATATTTGTATATGTTATATGCACTTGAATTCGTTATTACTCTCATAATTTATTAAAGGAAAGTGATTTCAACGTGTTCAATACAGCGGGAAGAATTTTTTGTTACTTGGAGACCCCTCTTGCACCCTCCCCGTATCTACGTCACTGAATTTGGAACATTGGAGTGTACAAAATGACCGGCCGATTTGATGTGAAAACGTTTTTAACGAATGTCGAATTGGATTGTACGATGAATTCCTCACAACGACCATAGTTGGCCCGAAACATACATTATACAGGTGGTACGCCCATAACACAATATTATAATAAATGTAATCGGAAAGAGAAATTTATCCGAGAAAAAAATTCGTCGATTCGTCACGGTTGTTGATGAATTTGTTTTCTCCAAGCATATTATTGTTTCTTCAATAACCGCGTGTATTACAGTGCGGTTGTTCCCGTACGGGATATACTGTGCCGCACTATACTATTTTGCTGAAAAATCGCATGGAAATATCCGCAAACAATTCAGTTTTTTTCAAAGAGAAAATTTTGTTTATTATATATTTTTAGGATTTCCACGCATTTGCGCATTTTTTCCTTTAGTCCGAATTGTTTTTCATAGTTGTGTCCTGCACGGCGTGATTGAATTGAAAAGCAAACTTTTTTCTTCTTCTTCTTCTTCTAGCATATTTTTAAGAGTTTTTGAGAATTTATTACAAAAGACAAAAAAGGATGTAACCAATCGTATTTCGAACGTCTGTAATTATTGTTTCGTATAATATTTATCGCGCGCGATACAAAAATCCCACGTGATCGGTTAAATCATATGTGTATCGTGTAACTTTATTAGTCAATATTATTATATAAATCCGTATTCTACGCGTTCTAATCGCGTTTTGTTACATGAAAATTATACCTTTGCGTATCCTGTTCAAGTGTATAAAAAAATCATATATGTACCTACAAGAAAACATAGTACGTTTGTTGGTGCATGTTAGCGGTCCGTCGACTAAAAATAAAAGTGATATTTTGACGTTTTAATATATATATATATAAAATATTATTTTTCATTTGGTTTATTGGTTTATATAGAAATATAATATCCAAAAAAAAAAAAAAAATTGAAAACGTTTTCTGAGACGTAAATGAAAAATTTTAAAAAATGCCAATTAGACGCGCTTTTTCTGGATTTTTTTTTTTTCGATATTTAAATGGAAATGAAGAATATTACACGATGTATAATATGTGAGTATTTAAACCTTGAAATAAATTGATTTCTTTTGACGAAGAAAAGAATATAGCACAAAATTACCCGGTAAGTAAACATTTGGGATGTTCCCGAATTGAGGTCGACATAATTTTTGTAGTTTTTTTGTTGACATAACTTAATGAGTCCGTGTGCCATTTTCGTTGGTGAATTTGTGTACAGGTGTTTCCCGCACTGTCTTCTTATTGTATTTGCGTTCTATGCCAATTTGTGCATTGAAATCACCGAGATGAATATTCACATCGTCTTCTTTGGAATTTTGGCCATCTCTGTTTCAAGTTCTTTCTAGAATCCTTCTCGTTTTTCGGGCACTTTTTCATGATCACCGTTTGTTGGTGCGTGTACATTAATAAAGATGTATTATTATTGTTATTATTTATAAATCTATTCTCCTATTAACCTTAATAAAGATATGGCACTGAATGATAAGTATACTCTCAAAAAAAAAAAAAAAATTGTTAGGAACACCATCGTGCGTATATAAATCAGTAAATTGTACGGAAAACAACGATGCGGCGCGTATGTGACGCGCAGATACAATTTTCGTAATGCAAAATACGCATAAATAATATCTGGTACTAATAATAAGAGGAAAAATAAATTTAGAAATATATTATATGGTCGAAAAACATGGCGAATTCCTATATATTATTTTATAGAAGAAACTGTGTGTGGAGAAATTTACAAAAATTGTTAAAACACCTCGTATATAATACACTATTAAAATACATAATCCTCTTTGAGTACCAACCGTTAAACCATCACGTGCGAAACACTTGTGTTAATATAATACGCGTATAATAGACGCACACGCACTGAATGACCTAAAACGTTTTTGGTGATGAATACCGCAGTTACTGTAACGATATATCGGGTCAACGTCGCAAATGAAAATTATTTGTTACTATTATATATTATATTATATAATATGAAATTCATATTTATATGTTATTCATCGGAAAGACGTATCTTACAAGTATTATATATATATATATATAACTCATTTATATACTGCAGCGTGTTAACTGTGGAGTATGTATAAAGAAAAAAAAAACTTGTTCCACCCTGTATTACACATACACGTATTATAATATATTGTTGTATTTCGGAATGAAAAATTCGTCGTCTTTTCGGATATTTGAGCTGTGCGACGAACGAAAAACAGATGTTCATACACACAGCTCAAATATTATCCGAAAAAATACAGTGTGAACGAATATAACTTGTGCTACGTGAAGAAAAAAAAAATCACGGGGACGCGATGTATAGGAAATTCGAGATGCTCGCGCCGGTCGAGACAGTTGACTAATGCACGAGAGGAGATAAAAATAAAAAAAAATGTGATGTGAATTCTGCGGCCGACACGCGTATATTATATGTACAGAAAGACGAGTGAATACAGAAACCAACTGTACGTAGTTGTAATATTATTGATGTATATACGAAATGTAGTAAACAAATATAAAAAATGTCAATAATTACATAATATAATATTAGTAAAATAACCGCGGGCGCGTTCTGTCATTATAACAACGCGTGTAAATGAAATAATCGAACTCGATTAAATTGAACTCGAAGTTGAAAATCGTTGTCGGACGGAGTTAATCTTCAATGTCTCGACCGACGAAATCACTACCAATTTTTTTTTTCCAAAAATTCGTTACCGAAATTGCTCTGTTTTGAACACTGATTGATGATTTCTTTCTTCACGCTTTTAAAGGCTTTCACACACGATTTGGATATGTCTCCCACTTGAAATTTATTACACTTATTTCTTCGATCGATTGACCAGCTTAACTACCGAACCAAACGAATTGCACGCTGTTTCGTCTTACTCGCGTGTCATAAACATAAAAAAATATGTACAGATTAAAATGTATGTACCAAATAAATGCAAATATTTCAGAGACGATAATTGCGTACGGATGTATTATTATACTGGTGCGATCGTGGAGAGATTATATGCAGTACGGTATCGCGCAGCCCGCGACTGGTCCACACAAATCCGCGCATCAAAGAAAAAAAAAAGGGTAACGAGCCGCGGGTGTTGTGTATGTCCCTTGATAAATTTATATTAATAATAATACACATATACTAGCTGTCACGACAGACGTTGTCCCTGCTGTAATAAATAATTATTAATTTATATAATATTTTAATATTATTGAAATATTTAGCGTCGTTGCCTTCTTTTTTTTTTAGGAACTAACCAGTGCGCCGTATTCAGAAGTTTCGCGGCCACGGTATAAAGAAGAAGAAAAAGATTTTGCGCCCCCGTAAGGAGCAAATATGCAGGGAAATGGATTCTCGTGAAACTTTTTGAGATTTCGAGTAAAAAAACAAAAGAAAAGAATATTCGTGTCACGTTTAATGCGCGCTTGTTTTTTTTAAATATCGTATTGATAATTTCACGAGCCCGTCCGTAGTAGGCGCGCCGCACGCGACAACAGAATACGCCGTATTATATTATACAAATAACGCGTGTCTACAGGCTATTGGATTACCAGAAAAATTTGGCAAAATCAACAATTAAATTTCACGCAACATTATATTATATTAAATAGTGCTGTTGTTAAAATAATTTCGTTTTTAAAATTTTAATAATTCACTAGCGAACGAATTTCCGATCACAAAATTGTAGCCAGCGCTCCCCTCCCCTATAAATGCGACCCCGAAACTAACGCGTCAATTACTGTAGTCATTTACGACAACAATTCCTTGCTTAATCAAACATTGTCGCTGTTGCCTAGTCATTGTCGACACTAACTGATTGTCATCTTTTCCGGTAACATAACAATATAAATGAAATATATGAGTTTTGCAAACTATTTAACCTGTATAGGTAACTTGGTAACCGTTTGGCGTCGAGTATGTAGGTTTTAAAACTCAAAGCATTTCATATACACTCTATTATTATTATTATTATTATTATTATTATTCGTTAACGCGTTGTTCCGACGAATATGCATATTATCATCGGACTATCGTGACCTCCGTGTGGATTTTTTGCTTATACATAACACTGACCGATTAACCTCTCAAAAACAACTGAAGTTAACGTTCGTTGCGACCGTTTAAGCATAAATATTTATTATATTACACACGTATTGTTGTACCTACCTACGTTTTTTATTATTATCATTATTATTATTATTATTAAATCTTTAATTATTTACATCTATTATTTAATCATTTATTATTATTATTATTATTAAAAAAATAATAATAAATATAAACTCTGCGCAGATTAATTTTATTTAAATTGCTTCTTTTTTTTTTTTTTTTTTGACTATTTAACACTTATTAAATACGACATTTTTGCAATTAATTTAAATGGTAAAATCTACTTTTTAAATTAAAAATAAATCACAGTCGTTTGAAACTCGAAAACATCGGTTATTTTCAAATACCAAATAACTCCGACTCGGTTCATTTTATGTGTAAGACAATAATTTATAAAGGAAAATGATTAAAATTTTTTTTTTTTTTTTTTTACATTCAAACGTGTTGCTAAAACAAACTAATCGAAATTTGGTTTGCCATGTAAAATAATAATAATAATAATAAAATGAATATTTTCGGCCAATTTTTTACAGCAGATTTGAGTGGAAAAATGTTTATAAGTCATTTTGTCTCATAAATAATACTGTCCTAATTACAATAATGACGATTATGTACCTAACATAAGAATGTCTTATTATTTTAATGAGCCTACAATTAATTTTGTTAAGCAAAAAAAAAAACAGAATTTAAATATAATGTATTTTCACAGAGTTATATATGCTTTCCAATTAGCGATTATACACTGTATGTGTGTATTTTCGTCCTTCTACGAAACGCGCAAACTGTATAATCGAAACACCCGATGTTATAACAAATATACATACAGCAGCGCATCGTAAATTTTATACTGTTTTCAATCAGAAAGTGTATATTATTACGAAATACACTGGTAAACCATTGAAGATTAAAATATGCATTATAACAACTCTATTTAGGCACACATTCAATAGCTCAATGCTAAAAAATAACGTTCTTATAATAATTATAACATTACAGTACATTTTAAAATTGTTTAATTATTCCACGTTATAACACGTAGATGTACATAATACGTGGGTGTGTATAATACAAAAGTGGCGGATTTGAAATTATTTCTACCCACATTTTTCGTTCTTTAAAATAAAATGTTTTATTATTATTATTATTACTTTATTTATGAGATAAATAAAAATAAAATGTATTTTAAACTTGTGAAATGTAGTTACTAGAATTATTCAAATAGTAAGTACAAATAACACAGTGAAACGTATTCATTGTCGTTTAAGTGAATTACTTGAATAAAGATTTTAGAGTCTAATATTGTTATCACGATAAAAAAAATTGATAAATCATTGAATTCCGTAAAACTGTTTTCTGAACAGAGCTTCGGTGTAATGTTTTGAGTATAAAAAATACTAACCATTTTTGTGAATTAAATACATCAAAACCTATAATGGCTATAAATAGTCCGAAATTAAAAAAAAAGTTTTCGAAAATCTTTTTTCCCTCAATGTGATATTTAATGTTACATATTTGATGAATATTTCTAGTTTGTATACTCACTAGTTTCAAAATTGCAAAGAAATATTCGACGAAACCGCCTTTATTCACCGTTATTATGTAATTTTTCGGTAGTTTTTTAATTATATTTTAATGCGCTTCTGAGAAAATAGGAAAATGACATCTTTAAAGTACCAACTAGATGCAATTTGCCATTGGAAAAAAATGTGACTGTAAAGATCGAAACACTTTTTTTTTTTGTAGAATCTAAATAAAATAAAAAAACACATAATTTTAAAACCAATACGTTCGTCGCTCCGCTCAGAATCTAAAACAATCTATACTGAATTGCAAAATAATGCTTCTATATACTGATAAATTATGTATAAAACTACGGTGAAATGAACTTAAAAGTATATAATTTATATATATATATATATATATATATATATAATGTTCAATCGTGCACGAAATGAACAATATTCTCAAGCTACGCTGCCTATTATTAAGACGAAATCGAACAAGGGCGAAGAAACACAAAACTATACTTAAAACCGCAGAAATTGGGGTGGTGATTTTGAATACTCAATTTGGATTATCTTTCTGAGAATTAGGGGTTATTTTTACGTTCACATTTTGTACTGCAGTGCTCGTTGAAGGATGAAAATCTGTATGAAACCGAATTATCGAAACAATCAATAATATATATATAGAAATTACTGTACCGAAAAGTAATATTAAAAAAAATTAAAATAATAAATCGATTTTTATATATATAAAAAAAAAAAATGTTGTCTTGCGAACATTAAAATAATTCATATAATAAAAATAACATATGAGCACATTTTCAACAATGTTTTGAGAATTTTTATTATAAATATATATTTTAAGCAATAATAGTATAATTTATATACTGTATGCACGATATGTCAAAGAGACGACCGTTTTCACAACGTGCGGGGACTGGCCAGCAACACCGCAAAATCTTCCGGATTTTAGGCGTTTGAGAGATTACAGATTCCTATGGTACTCGATTTGAATCTGCACGCAAACCAGTAGCTGATCAATTCGGCGATTCTAAAATAGTGATAATGCCTCAGCTCGAGTTGACCTACCGACATATTAACTGTAAACCTAATCAATACCACGGAAGCCAGCCAATCAGTTATTAGCTCATATCATCTGTGCGGCCCTTATGTAAGTAGTTTAAAACAAAAGGCAAGGATCGTATATTAGTGGCGCGATAGCCATAAAACTAGATTTACCCTGTGAATGAGAGCGTTTGACAAGTGGCAGACGCTCTACGAATGGACTCAATCGATCTTGGAACTAGTGTATGATTTTACTATATGCAATTATAAAAAGCAACC